>MDKH01048101.1:0-68974 GCA_005239495.1 Nicotiana undulata | reverse complement strand
CCTCGTACGTACGTAGCCCCCGCAAATAGTAGCACATAATTAATTGGTTTACCTATGGGGATAATTCCCCCTCACAAAGTTAGAAGGAGACTTACCTCGCTCTAAAATTCCATAACAGGCTTCCAAGCCCTTCCAACGACTCCAATTGATGCAAAACGCCCCAAAACTATTCAAATAATGGGCAAACCAATAAATATTCACTCTAATACTTGTAACAACTCAAATTATATAAGTTCCCAACTCCACTCGAAAAGTTGACCAAAATGCCCTCGGGCCCATGTGCCCGGATTTCGAAATTTCTCGAAGATAAATTCTACCCATAGCTTTACTAACTCAAATATACAATTTTCTCTAATTTTCATGCTCAAATTCATGGTAAAAAGTCCAAAATTTCAAATTCTAGGTCTTCCCAAAAAATCCCAAATTTATACTAATTTTCCATGTCTAAATCCATGTAAGATCACATATTTAACTCAAAAATAGGAAGAAATCACTTACCTAGTGTTTCTTGGTGAAAATCCCTCCTTGAGCTCTCCAAAATCGTCCAAGCTAAATGAAAGAAATGAAAGAAATGGGCCAAAACTCGTTTTTAAAACAATCTGCCCATGCTTCATCGAGTTGTACCTTGCGTTGTGCAGGTTGTACATTCTATTACAATTTCCCCCTACTGTACACATTCTGTTAAAACGTCCATAACTCCTTGTAGAAATATCCAAATGACAAACGATTTGAAGATTTAGAAACTAGACTCGAAGATCTTCCATTTAATAGGTTGTACACCATATAATTTCTTTATATATTATGAAATATGAGCTTCCAAAGTCGGCTCCATGCATCAGTAAATTCTATCGAAACTGCTTCACCAGCCATCTTCAATCGATCATAACTTTCTGATCAAATGCATCATGAATGATTTAACTTTATGGAAACTATAATGCAAGGGATACAACTTTTATGTTTTGAAAATTTTCAGATTCCTTATAGATTTTGATATATACTCCTCCAAAATCAGCTCCACGATGCACCAGTTGTTCAAAAGTGCAGCAGAAATTTCTGTAGTTTTTTTTTCCGAAATTCATTTCGTTAACCTTCCGAAATCCACCCGAGGCCCTCGGGACCTTAACCAATCACACCAACATATCCCAAAACATGATACGAACTCGCCCGATGCCTCAAATCACAACAAACAACGTCAAAATCATGAACCGCACCCCAATTCAAGCTTAATGAACTTTAGAACTTGAAACTTCCACATTCGATGCCAAACCCTATCAAATCACGTCCGATTGACCTCAAATTTTGCACACAAGTCACATTCAACATTACAGACCTATTCCAACTTTCGGAATTGGAATCCGACCCCGATATCAAAAAGTCAAACTCTCGGTCAAACTTCTCAAAAACCTTCACATTTCTATCTTTAGCCAAATGACTTCAAAATGACCTACGGACCTCCGAATTCACTCCCGGTCGCGCTCCCAACTTCAGAATCACCATACGGAGCTATTCCCAGACTCGGAATCCCAAATGGACATCAATAACACCGAAATGCACTTCAACCCAGACTTATGAAATTCCTTCTAAAATGCTAACTTGCACAATATACGTCGAAACGCTCCCGGGTTATCCAAAACCCGATCCGGACATACGCCCCAATCCGAAATCATCATACGAACCTGATGGAACCTTCGGATCCTGATTCCGAGGTTGTTTACTCCAAATTCCAGTCTTAGTCGATTCTTCCAACTTAAGGCTTCTGAAATGAGAATTTTCTTTCCAATTTGACTCCGAACTTCCCGAAATTCAACTCCGACCACGCCTACGAGTCATAATACCTGAAACGAAGTTGCTCATGACCTCAAACTTCTGAACGACATGCTATAGCTCAAAACGACCAATCGGGTCGTTACATTCTCTCCCACTTAAACATACATTCGTCCTCGAACATGCCAAGAACTGCTCTGGAGTTATCTGAAATCGTTGTTTAACACCTCGTGCACCTGCCCGTGCTACCACAACCCAATTGAGCACATTAGCTCGATAAAATATGAATATATCCTCTTTTATCCATATAATAAGCTCAGAACCCAGTTCCAACACCTGAAATTCTTTGCCTGACCTGTTTCCAATATATAAACACCGTATCAACTACCACACGAGGTACCAAAACACGACTGCGTATCTTTGCTAAGTTAGCACCATGCACCGAATAATTCACCATCTAACCATAATGACGTTCCCTGAACCTTAATAGCCAAAATTCCACGAATCTGATGCTCCCAATGCATCTGCTAATATACATATACATCCTGCTATAATGCTGACGATACCACCACAACGGAGGAGATATGTAGAAATTTTTAACCAATTGCAGAGTTAACCAAACATTGATTCTCTACTTTTTGACTAAAATCATCACCTCATTACTACCCAAATACTGGTATTTGTCCTGTAATATACTTCACATAATCTTATCGCACCGATCCTTGATCCACAAATCTCGTCTCATCCAGTATGAACTGCTCAGTCAACAAATCACCCCCAGACATGACCATCAGTCTCACACGATGCCACAATGCTCCATTAGGCCACAACTCGAACATAATACATAAGGAAATGACTCAGGAAGGGACTACTCGACGCACGCAACTAATATGAACTTTCCTCAAAAAATAGGAAGTAAAATACAAGAAAAATAATTATAGGGAACCGTACTCAACATCACAATGTTGCGGAGTGCAACCCGATCCAAATAACATACCTGTGGCGGCGTGCCGCCCTATCCCATCATAAAATTCACACAAGGAGATATACACGGAGCTGAATTGCTCACTATTACAAATTATTACGCGAAACTCAGCACATAGGAATTTATCAAGCCGTTTCACAACTCACACGGCACAATCATAATATCACATGAATTTGACGAAGACGGAACAACATCTGATATTCCAACACCCCTCCTTGAGGAGCGCTATACTGAAATGAACACATCTGACTCGCATGAAGCCTATAATCTTGTTTAAATCCATTCATATACTTCAAGCCGATTCTGCTCGCACTGAACTAGGCTGATAGCCTTACCTGGATCCATAATAACCCACTTCTCCTCATAACACGCAAGAACCACCATCATAGCCGGGACAACACCCCACAATCCACAACAAAGATGAACTGGACGCCTTCTAGGCATAAATTCTCAAATAAGCAATATTACACTTACTATACTCAATCTAAATCTTCAATCCAATAAGTGACTTCATGTCACACTCATATGATCTTCCCGTGGTCATTCTCCCACGTCCTTCCACACAAGGTAACAAGTCTTCACATCCATACCGCCGTCCATACTGACGCTATAAAACAAATCAAGAACCCATAACCAGGATGCAAAGCTTCTTTCATCAAACACCGATCTCAGGTGACACTGAAGACAACACCAGCTTACTCTAAACATTCAAATCCCTTCTCCTCGCTCATCCGAGCTCATGACATCCTTGTTAACACCAAACCGCAATCTCGATCCTTACTTCCTGTTACATACCGTTTACTACACCTAACATGCCAATATGGGATTGCGCAAGAATTCCATCATAACTCTTGAACCACTAATAGGGGGAACACTTCATCATATAGAAACCTTTTACTTACCTCAATTCAAGAGAACCATAACGACACACAAGTGAATTCTCACAATCACCCAACATGCAAATCCTTAAGTAGTAGTCTGTACCACCATAAACCTTTCGGGATCCGCCTACACCTGACAGGCCATAGTACTTGAATGCTTCCAAATAAATTCCATTACGGTGGCCGACAAGCCTCGCACGCACCGGCACAAACCTCATGCATAACTTAATCACATTGAAGGAACTGATCACTGTCGTACATGTGCCATTTCAACCATGGCTAACTAGTCTATCTTCTTTTAATCATCCTTAATTGCCTCAGAAATAATAGTAACCCCATTCAACTCATAGGAAACTCAATCCTCACTCATCCCGAGTGGACTTGATTCACGAGACCATGTTGTCTAAATCCCGCAAACCGTCTCATACCCTCCTGATAATCTTTCTACAATCCGGAGTTTATTTCTCTCACTCCTCCAATACTCTTCTGCACACTGAAAATAACATAGAACACTCCAACCATTTTCCCTTTCTCAGAAATTACGGTGCAAAAGCTCGATTCTTAATCATACTGCTGCCTGAAACCCTTAAACACCGCATTCTTAACTTCGAATTCATTAGGACCACTATTAAGAGTCAACCACTCCGACCGGCCCCGAATACAATCAACTCCAAGGCTCTTCTAGCACATGAACGCCTTCTCAATGAAGTACGTGACTGAGTCACTACCCTTACAACTCGCCTATGCATTAAGCATAAATTCTGAATCTTCCAAAGCCTAACCCTAGTCCAATAGGGCCAACGTTTTCACATATTTATCAAATCCCATGCACAATTACCATTTTACTCCTTTCCCCTTAGCTATAATAACTCGCCAATACGCCGATAATCCGCGACCCCATGAGAATATAATCCTGCAACCCAATCGCAGGCGGTGGAACTCTCCCACTTAGCCTGAAGCTACTCCTTGCACCACTCTGGACCCCACCCAATTTTTTTCTTCTTTGTTGACATGATCTTGCCCAACCAATCCGTCAAATACTCCTAAAGTCTTCTGTTAGCACTCCCTGAATACTCAAATTCTCTAGCATCATTCACATATTTGTCCTCCTACCGAATAGCCACTAAAATTCCTCGCAGAAACTTGCCAACAGCACGACCACTAACCTGCTCAGAGGAGTTAACCCACCTATGGAAATTACATCTAACACCTTCCAACGACGATGTACTGCACACTCTCTACAACATCAATACCCCATCCTAAGCATGTTCTCATTCACCAACTTTACCAGTCCGTCCGCTCCTCATGGACATCTACTAAATGCGCTACAATATCTTCTACTTCACCACTATGCTGCCGAAAAAACTATAGCACCGACGAACTTAACACATTCTATTCGATCAAAGACGACGATATCACATAACATGTGAATACTCCACCTCACTTGAAAACACCAAGGCTTACTACTTTGTCACCCAAACTTGAACATTCATAGTCCAATCGCCCTTCCTCCGCCGGAACTAAAATACTGAAATCTCGAAATCACGCCCTGAGAAGACCCCCTTTTCAAGTCATTCACTGCCTCGACATATGGGCAAGCTTCCATCACTACGTCGATACCGTGCGGTGACCAATCATAACGACCTGAGCATAGCCTCAAAGCTCTCATAAACATAGCTACTGAGCTGAACAACATAATATCCTTCCGCAGAGCAACGACAATAGCCCCAATCAACTTTGCAGGGAGAAACATCCAGCACCCCATCTGAGGTACCATTACAATTCCTCAATTCCCGATTTATAAAAAGCATTTCGCGACGCATAAGATTGAGTAAGAAGAAATGTAGGCATAAGCCTCAAAAGAATGAAATCGCACGATGAGGAATCAAGAAGGGAAGTACTCCTACAGCCCTGTAGCCTCTCGAAGATAAGTACATACGTCTTCGTACCGATCCGCAAGATTCTACTAGACTTGCTCATGACTTGTGAAACCTAAGGGAACCTAGTGCTCTGATACCAAGTATTCACGACCCAAAATTCATAAGGTCGTGATGGGGCCGGACACCACTGTCAGACAAGCCAATCATTAAATGGTTAAGTTAAATTTCCTATTTTAGCATTTTTGAAATCATTACCTTTCACTTTATTACATAAATAACTTAATAAAATCCGCTAAGTAAATACGATAGTTTAATATTTCATTTTAATAAAATACATCCCAAACACATCCTAGAATCCGGTGTCACAAGTGCATGAGCAAATTTCTAAGAATTAAACAGATACTACAATGCTTGTTCGAATTACAATTGGACAAGGAGTTTAAAATAAAAATAAATACATCTGAGGGAGACTCTATCAGCTGCAGCTCGCCTCCGGATGATGCAGCTCGCCTAAGTCTCCAAGCCAGCCACATCGCTGTGAAAGTACCTGTGCAATAAAAATGCACAGCAAGTGTAGCATGAGTACGAAAACAACGTGTACTCAGTAAGTATCCCGCCTAACCTCAGAGAGGTAGTGACGAGAGGTCAAATTAGACACTTGCTAGAAGTCAATTTAGTATAATCAGGTGAGACACTAAGAGGGAATATCATAGGCAATTTAATAAAATCAGGGATAAGTAATATCAACTTCTTTCACATTTAACACTTTAAATCTTCGTCATTTCAGTTGGCAGTTTAAAACTTCATAGGCCAATAAGCAGGTAATAATTACAAAAAATACGCAGCAATTATCATGCGCAAGAAATGCCGAGGGTCGAACGGCGCGGACCAACAATAATAAAATATGCACTGCCAAAGGATCGAACGGCTCGAACCATAGATGTATCTATTTTTTCCTGCTCGCAAATCGATCATGCGACGCGGTCATATATAAATAATAGGGTTATTCTGCTCGCGAATCATACATGCGACTCGGGAACCCATAGATACATATATTCACACAATAAGTTCACATTTTTATCAAGAAAGTGGTAAAATTATCTTTCTAAATGATTAAGAAAAGTAAACTCTAAACTTCTTAGGTAATCAATTACTAATTCGATAGCATTAACAGTCTAATATTATTGTCAAGATCACAAGTACAACACGTAAGGCATGTTAGTGGGTCCTAGACTACCCGGACACAAGCATAATAGTAGCTACGCACGGACTCCCGTCACCTCGTACGTACGTAGCCCCCGCAAATAGTAGCACATAATTAATTGGTTTACCTATGGGGATAGTTCCCCCTCACAAAGTTAGAAGGAGACTTACCTCGCTCTGAAATTCCATAACAGGCTTCCAAGCCCTTCCAACGACTCCAATTGATGCAAAACGCCCCAAAACTATTCAAATAATGGGCAAACCAATAAATATTCACTCTAATACTTGTAACAACTCAAATTATATAAGTTCCCAACTCCACTCGAAAAGTTGACCAAAATGCCCTCGGGCCCATGTGCCCGGATTTCGAAATTTCTCGAAGATAAATTCTACCCATAGCTTTACTAACTCAAATATACAATTTTCTCTAATTTTCATGCTCAAATTCATGGTAAAAAGTCCAAAATTTCAAATTCTAGGTCTTCCCAAAAAATCCCAAATTTATACTAATTTTCCATGTCTAAATCCATGTAAGATCACATATTTAACTCAAAAATAGGAAGAAATCACTTACCTAGTGTTTCTTGGTGAAAATCCCTCCTTGAGCTCTCCAAAATCGTCCAAGCTAAATGAAAGAAATGAAAGAAATGGGCCAAAACTCGTTTTTAAAACAATCTGCCCATGCTTCATCGAGTTGTACCTTGCGCTGTGCAGGTTGTACATTCTATTACAATTTCCCCCTACTGTACACCTTCTGTTAAAACGTCCATAACTCCTTGTAGAAATATCCAAATGACAAACGGTTTGAAGATTTAGAAACTAGACTCGAAGATCTTCCATTTAATAGGTTGTACACCATATAATTTCTTTATATATTATGAAATATGAGCTTCCAAAGTCGGCTCCATGCATCAGTAAATTCTATCGAAACTGCTTCACCAGCCATCTTCAATCGATCATAACTTTCTGATCAAATGCATCATGAATGATTTAACTTTATGGAAACTAGAATGCAAGGGATACAACTTTTATGTTTTGAAAATTTTCAGATTCCTTATAGATTTTGATATATACTCCTCCAAAATCAGCTCCACGATGCACCAGTTGTTCAAAAGTGCAGCAGAAATTTCTGTAGTTTTTTTTTCCGAAATTCATTTCGTTAACCTTCCGAAATCCACCCGAGGCCCTCGGGACCTTAACCAATCACACCAACATATCCCAAAACATGATACGAACTCGCTCGAGGCCTCAAATCACATCAAACAACGTCGAAATCATGAATCGCACCCCAATTCAAGCTTAATGAACTTTTGAACTTGAAACTTCCACATTTGATGCCTAAACCTATCAAATCACGTCTGATTGACTTCAAATGTTGCACAAAAGTCACATTCGACATTACAGACCTATTTCAACTTCCGGAATTGGAATCCGACCCCGATATCAAAAAGTCAAACTCTCGGTCAAACTTCTCAAAAACCTTAAAATTTCTATCTTTAGCCAAATGACTTCAAAATGACCTACGGACCTCCGAATTTACTCCCGGTCGCGCTCCCAACTTCAGAATCACCATACGGAGCTATTCCCAGACTCGGAATCCCAAACGGACATCAATAATACTGAAATGCACTTCAACCCAGACTTATGAAATTCCTTCTAAAATGCTAACTTCCACAATATACGCCGAAACGCTCGCGGGTTATCCAAAACCCGATCTGGACATACGCCCCAGTCTGAAATCATCATACGAACCTGCTGGAACCTTCAGATCCTGATTCCGAGGTCGTTTACTCCAAATTCTAGTCTTAGTCGATTCTTCCAACTTAAGGCTTCTGAAATGAGAATTTTTTTTCCAATTTGACTCCGAACTTCCCGAAATTCAACTCCGACCACGCCTACGAGTCATAATACCTGAAATGATGTTGCTCATGACCTCAAACTGCTGAACGACGCGTTAGAGATCAAAATGACCGGTCGGGTCGTTACACTCTTATTGTGTTTCTAGTTCTCTCAGCATGACGTCTGGGGATGAAGTATACATAGATAAGGTTATTGATGAAGACTCTTGGTTGAAGAAAGAATTTTATGGCCTATATTGTTTTCCTGTCATGACCTGACATCTTGGAAGTCTGAATGTGAATATGGAAGTAAGGGTTGGTATTGTGATTAATATTATCGATTAAAGGAATATGAGCAATGACGTTGCTTGCTTACAACGTTGTTGAATGATTGGCCTAAGGAAAGAGTTGATCTTGCACAAGAAATTGACATGTTTGGCTTGGGTGTACGGAACTTGGATGCAGATTTGAGTGCAAAGGTTGATGCGTGTAATGCCCAACAATTTAGTGATGAGTTGTGTGAAGTTGGAAAAGATCTTCTAGGCCAAATTGAGGAGCTAAAACGAGAATACCAATCATTAGACCAGGTTCTTGTGGATGATGTTGAGGTTGAGGAAGTATATATTATTGAGGATGTCAAAAACAATGCAATTTTGGAGTTGGGACGTGTTGATCCTCATTCTAATCATTTTTCTATATTACATTTGGATGGAGACATGGAGATCGAGCCTTTGGAGCGATGTATATATGAAGAACAAAACCCATATATTCTAAAATTTGCAACACCAAAAAGGCAAAACGACATTCCTCACTTAAGGGCCAAGAAGTGCAAGATGCGATATTTATTGCTTGGTTCCTTTATTTTTACACCACTGCCCCAGGAACATCATAGAAAAACTGATGCAAAATTGGGGGCGCCATTTATATCCTCAAAGTGGAAGGAAAAGTGGTGAAAGTGACGGAGTCGTGCCACGACTAAAAATAAGGCGCTTGTTGGGAGGCAACCCAATTCAATTGTTTTTTATTGTGTTTTTTTAGTAGTGCTATTTTTATGTTTTGTAGGAGTAGGAGCATGGAGTCAAAGCCAATAGACATGTGCAAAAGCGAGCAGGTGGTTGAAACTAAGTGTGAGGTACCCGCACACGGGATCATACCTAGGAGAAGTCTGAGTATCCCGTGAGCTGCTAATGCTTCGGCCTTTGGCCTACCAGGGAGTCTCTTTTACCCTCTTCTTATTTTCAGTGTGCATTGAAGACATTGCACAATTTTAAGTTAGGGGTGAGGAGATTGTCTAAGTGATTTTCTGTGCTATCTTAGCTTAGTTTTAGTACTCATTCTTAGTGTAGTAGTTTTTATTAAAAAAATAAAAAATAAAATCAGAAAATTTGAACTTTTCCCGACGATGGATTTTGTGGACAGTTTTCTCGAGGATTAAGGTCCAATAAAAATAAAATAAAAAGGGTGACAAATAGAAAAATCCAAAAATATGTCTTTTATTTTTCTTTAGGTAATAATCGCCCCCGATTTTTCTTTGTGCTTCGATTCTTTTCCAGGGGTTGTATGTCATGCCCAAAAAATCAAGGAGCGCGACCGGCGCTCAACCGAGTAAATCCGACTTAGCAAGCCTGTTAGGTTTCATTCTACCCAAACTAATTCATGAATAAAGAGGAGATGAACTCCATCAATCATACTTTGTAAATATTTCATTAACTTGTTTTTCATTTCCATTGGCAGTTTCAACCATAACACCCAGAATATTACAATGTTTATAGATATGATGAAAAACATATTTGTCAAATACCAATATTTCTAATTTAATTCCCAATATCAAACACCACCCACAACCCGTCTACGGAGCCTCTAAATACAAATAAAGAGTAATATGGAAATGGCGGCAACAAGGCTCAGGCTATACCTCAAAATACAAATGTATTCATCTCATAATCTTTCACATTGTGTAGATATTCATTAGTATTTTCAACCATTCACGTTAACAATATTTCCTTGGCTCTTTGGGCCTTTCACCAAATTCTCTATTCATGGCACAGTAGGCGTATTTCTTATTCAACACTTTCACTTCTTTTAATTTCGAGGATCATCACCAATTACCAACATATAGAGCATTTTAGAAATCATATACCTCAAGTTCATTAGTAATGGGACTTTAAACACAAATGATTCTTACCAAAGGAGGGGACATGCCAACCAACAATAGAAACACACATCAAAGTAATAAACAAGAAAATACGCCAGTTATTCTTTTTAAATCACGACAATGTACAATTCCAACACTCGAGTATGTAAGAACTCAAATCACCTTTGATGTATTTATAAGGTAATGCATTATCTAAAACGGCCACTTATGGGCATAAATTGAGTACAAGAGCCTTTAGGCCATTCCATTTTTGAAGTCATTTATGAATAGTAGAGTTGAGGCACATCCCATAATCTATTTCATATATTTTCTCATTTCATAGGCATCACTAGGCACAATTATAACTTAAGTTCTTGGCACGTTATCCACACTCTATCTCCCCAGTCCATTTAATTCATTTTCAAACGTCTTTATAGTTTATCAACAACTAGACACACTCAATCAAGACATTTAGTACACATAAGATCAATTGGGAGTGTTAAGCGTATCGAGATTTCCTCACCTAATTGGTATACCAGTTTCTACTTAAAATACGACTCAAAGCCATACCATTTTAATAATCAAACCATACTTTAAACATCTATCTTCCTATATAAGGCTCTTTCGGAATAATCAAGTTTATGAGTTTATAGGGGATAACCCGGAATGTAAGAATTAGGGATTTTGAGTCGTTCATACTTAAACTTACGAAAGCATTATTGAATTCAATTCCAAGAGAGAAAGTTCAGCCAACATACCTTGGTTGAGCTTTACTTAAATCTAGCAATAATAATCTATAGGAAGATAGCGAAAATCGATTAATAATTAGAAAGATTTCCCATGGTGTAAATCTCTTAGGAATTTCATCAAATACCTAACATGTAAAATAGACTACAAGGTTCTACAATGGAAATTCCTTCTTCCCTCGACCAATTTCAACAAGAACAACCCAAATTAGTTCAATAATCCCACATACTATAACTTAGTGACACATGCATGGCCTATTTCTAAACCCACAATATATTTGAACTCTTAACCTCTTGCATGCAAGCTGTGGAAGTAGGACTTACCCGAATGAAGGATAATCTAGTGGCTAGCCCCCCTTGATTCTTGAAGATTTGAGCAAGATTGGATGATTGGAAAGCTAAGTTCCCTTTCTCTTTCTCCCTCTCTCTATATTGCTCTTACCTCTCTCTAAAATCATCAGAAATCGCCCAAAATGAAGCCCCAAACGTTATTTATCAAAATAGGGTCGGGTTATAAAAATAGAAAAATGGACCATCCGACTCAGATCTGCGGTCGCATATGCGACCGCATAACGATTATGTGGCCCACAAAGTGGTCGCACAATTAATTCTCAGAACTAGGATGGTTCGTATTGGGTATGCAGCAGGTCTGCGGTCCGCAGACCTATTATGCGGTCGCAAAATGCACCGCAGACCTAATATACGGTCTCATAGTGCGCCCCATAATGGTCTTCAACTTAGCTCAACTTCTTCTTCACTTTGCGGTAGGTATGCGGCCAACATATTGATTATGTGGTCGCAAACCAGACCGCATAATCACATTCTTCAGCCAAAAAGATTCCTTTACTCCTTCGTGCATCCTTTCACTCAAAAAGTCAAGCTCGCCGCGAAGATAAATTTACTATTTCTAAACACTTTAGCCTAACTCGGCACCACAAAACCTTAAATTACACATCGAAATTTTCTGGAGGCTTACATTGTAATTTGAACCGGGTAAACATTTTTATTTTTAGGATTAGATTTTTTTAGGAGAAGAAAAATAGGAAAAAAAACCTTTGTAACTTGTTTGATACTAGCATATTTAGGCTCGAGTTTGAGGAGTACTTTCCTTTGAGTGATTGAGTAATGCATAAAATAGCAGATTTTCTGACACCTAAGCTCCGGGTTGTGACTCTGTATATAACTTATTCTTATTTTGTCGTTCGTTATGATCCTGTTTGTCTTCGAGTAGAATTTATCCATCTTGATTGATATTTGTGCCATGTGCGGTGAGGATTTCTTACATATATTCCATATTTTTCATCTTCGTCTAGAACTTGCCCTGCATGTTATTGAAGCGAAACACAAGTGTTGCTCTGGTTAGAAGATGATAATAGGCTTTCTTTGATATGTATTTTGAATTTTAGCCTTTTTCAGATATTGTACCACTAGTTAGCCCATTGAGCATGTAGCCTTTTGTTTGGAAGCCGTATGTTTGCCTTGATTCTTTTGTTGAATCTCTAGTTTTTGCACCTTGCTTCTTTGAGCACTGTTGCTATGATATTAATTGATAAATTTGAAGAAAGGGATGATTAAATGAAAAATGGTGACTAATGATAGCTGCAACGTGATGAAAAGGCCCTCTTGAAAAGAATGTTACATGAAAAAAAGAGAAAAGAAAAATTGCTTAAAAATGAAACGATCTTGATATGAGAAAATACTTGTAAAACAATTGATGAAGAGAGGACCGAAAACTAAAATGAAGAGTAGAAAATAATGGGTGATGAGATCTAAAAGTACAAATTTCTTAGGGAAGTGTAAGTCACTATTATATAGTTTTCCTACCCGTCCTCTAGCCAACATTAATACCTGTTAAAATCCTATTTAATTCAATTAAAGCATACTTAATTAGTATAGATGTACATAATGGTCAAGCCTATGGTTCTTTTTGCATACATGTGAATTCGTTTGTGGGTGAGAGAGTTGTTCTTGAATCTAAGTCCTTAAATTATATTCATTCTTTGTTTTGAGTGTATGTACTATTTACTCTTATGAGGGAACTGGTTTTATGATAGACATGTGATGTTATTAGCTTTATTTGATAGAGTAGATGAACGAACTTAAATTTGGTGAGTTAGAGTCCCTCTTTGAGGTTAGGAGGTTAGAAGTTTATTGTTTGTTTGTGACTTGTATATCTTGCACGATGATTAGGAAGTGTACATCTAATGGTTTGAGTTGCTATAGGTCCTAATTGTTAGTATCAACCGAAGTGGTGGTGTTTTTAAGCGTGATTTATTGAGAGAGGTTTTAATGCTTACTCGAGGACGAGCAAGAGTTTAAGCGTGGGGTTGTGATATTCGGCCAAAAATGCATATATTTATCTGTTGTTGCCTCACATTCTAGTAATTTTAATCATCTCTTGAGTATTAATTATATTACCTTATACTTAATATTGTTTTTTAGTGTGTAGGAATAAAACAGTGTGAAGATGAAAAGATGTGGAGAAACATTAGATGAAATGCAGAAGAAAAAGAAAGAAAATTAAAAGAATAAAAGGGGGACCCCTTTGGGTTTTGTCCCCTCAAGTGGAAGACGAAGAATTGCAATTGAAATCAAACAAGAAAAGAAAACCTTGCAGCGCAAAAATTGAAAGAGGGAACGTGAAAACATTATTGGACTCAGCGCCAGGGCCAGCGCGAGGCGCTGCCTTGGACGCTGAGTGACCCCTACCTCTAGATGGCTGAGCGGGTGATGCAGAACCCGGTGCCGTGACCACGGCACGAGAACCATGATGCTGAGAACTGCTTGATGCACGAGGGCAAAATCTAGCAATGTGCCTCGGCTCACCACAAGTATAACAAGGAGGGCCTGTTGTGACTGCTAGCCGCTAAAATGACCCTGTTGACCTGAGTAACCACCCTGAAAACTCTGGAGCGGAGGTGCACTGGTAGGAGCTGGTGGCGCACTATAGGCTAGCTGATCAGAATAAGGCATATGAGGACCACGACCACCTGGAGCACCGTGGGATGCCTAGAGTGTTGAATGAAACTTCCTGGGATGATGGCCCCTACCAAAAGTACCTCTTCATCCAGATGAGGCACCGCTGAACCCACCGGAATGACTAGGTCTTTTGTCAGACCCCTTACCTCCCTGAGCAAGAACCACCTCGTCTCACCTGGCGACATTGGCCGCCTTCTGAAAACAAATCTCACTCCCAATCTCCGTAGCCATATGCAATCTGATAGGCTGAGAAATTCCCTCAATAAACCTCCTCACCATATCTCTCGGTAGGACGTAGAAGAAGAGCATGACAGAACATATTGCCCTGCTGAAGATGATCGAACTGACGGCGGTGCTCCTCTCTCAATGTAATAGGGAGAAACTTCTCCATGAAGAGCTGAGAGAATTGGTCCCAAGTAAGAGCAGGTGACCCCGCTGGTCTGGTCAACAAATAATCTCTCCACCATTTCTTGGCAGAACCAGTCATCTAAAATGCAGCGAAGTCGACCCCATTGGTCTCCATTATACCCATGTTCCGTAGAACCTCATGAAAGCTGTCAAGATACTCCTGGAGGTCCTCTAAAGATGCACCACTGAAGTGAACTGGAAAGAGCTTGGTGAACTTGTTCAATCTCCATAAAGCCTCAGCAGACATAGCTGGCCCCTTACCGGCCTGTGCCGCAACAACCGCCTGAACTGCTCTGACTGTCTGCTAGGGTCTGATACTGGGGATCCATCTGCGCCAGAGTGTGAGTAGTAGGAGTCTTTTCTCCTCCTCCAGCTTTAGAGACGGTTGGTGCCATGGGAAATGCGTCAGTCTAGGCCACGCTCTCCATAAGGCCCACCAAATGGACCAAAGCGTTCTGAAGCACTAGGGTGGCAATGAACCCCTCCGGAACCTGAGTTGGCCCGAAAGGAACTATTTGGGGTGGAGCCTCCTCCTCAAACTCTACCTGAGGCTCCACTGCTGGGGCTGGTGTTGGGGCTCTGGGTTGAGCCCTGCCTCTACCTCGGCCTCGGGCACGGCCTCGACCTCTGACCCTCGTAGGAGTTGCCACTGGAGGCTCTGGATGTTGCTCAACTAAAGAAGCGGTACGTGTTTACGCCATTTGCTATAGAATAAGAGTAGAAGAGTTCAATCAGTATTGAGAAGAAAAAAACCGCATGATCGAGAAGAATAGAAGTGAAATTTGTTCCTAAACTTCATAGCCCATGGGAGATAAGTACAAACGTCTTCGTGCTGATCCCCCAGACTCTACTAAGCTCGCTCGTGAATTGTGAGACCTAGGCAACCTAGTGCTCTGATACGAACTTGTCACGACCCGAAATCCCCACCGTCGGGACCCTGATGGCGCTTAACATCCCACTTGCTAGGCAAGCCGACGTTAAAGTATTATGAGGTCAACTCTTATACATTGCAGTAATTAACAGTGAATAAGCTATAACAAGTGCAGAATATTATAACAACTTCATCATTTACCACTACCCGTATCTGGTGTCACAATTCACGAGCATTCTAGAAATTTACTACAAGTATAGTCTAAAAGAAGTACAACCGTTTGAATGAAAGAAACAGTAAAACAGAAAAGATAGACAAGGACTTCAAGGTCTGTGAACGCCGACAGATCTACCTTGAGTCTCCGGATAGCAGGTCCAATAGCTGAACTCTCGATCAACCAGAGCCGGTACGAAAATCTGCATTGAAAGTGCAGAGTGCAGTATCAGTACAACCGACCCCAAGTACTGGTAAGTGTCGAGCCTAACCTCGACGAAGTAGTGACGAGTCTAAGACATGACACCTACAATCAAACTTGTACGATATAATAATGTATATACATATAATAGTAAAGAACTAAACAAGTAATATCGGGAGGGGGAAACATGCTGAGGGGAAATACGAGGTAAAGAACTACAACAGAAGGATAACTTGAACAATAGATACACTATGAACCAATAAGAACCAATGAACACAGCAAAGGAAAAGTGCACGGCATCACCCTTCGTGATTTTACTCTCATTCTCACCGTGAAATTTATAGAAACGACACGGCATCACCCTTCGTGCATTAACTCTCATAACATGACATGGCATCACCATTCATGCATTAACACTCTCAACCTCACATAAAGTCAATAGAAACAGAACAGCATCACCCTTCGTGCATTAACACTCTCCCTCACCAAAATAATGAACAATGACAACAGGGAGATAGAAAACAACAAGATTAAATCTTACTTCAACATTTGGTTCCACAATACCAACCTCAACTTGAATCAACACTCAATCAATACCAAAGTCCGTAAACATGATAAGAATGATCAACATCACAATTAACTAGTCTAAGCATGGATAATATGATCAAGGACAACAATAATTACAAGAATAAGAGCCACCCGCATGCTATAACCCGACAACAATGCATAGGTACTCGTCACCTCACATATACGTGGTAGTCAGCATCTAAACACGTAGCAAATAGACAAATAAGTCCTAATCCCTCAATCCAAGGTTAACCACGACACTTACCTCGTTTCAACGGCCAAACTCAAAGCTCAACCACGGATTTTCCTTTCACACAAGCCTCCGAACCGATAGAATCAAGCAAATTACCAACCAAACAGTTTAAATAAAGCCTTAGGAACTACCCACCATTGCAAAGAATTCAGTTTAGACCACTTTTTGAAAAAGTCAACATCCGTGCCCGCTTGGTCCAAATCCGAAATTCGGACCAAAACCCGGTTACCCATTTATCCCCGAGCCCGGTTACGTAATTTGTTTTGGAATCCGACCTCAATTTGAGGTCTAAATCCCCAATTTACCAAATCCCTAGTTTCTACCCAATAACCCCTAATTCCACCATGAAAACTTTAGATTTTAGGTTGAATCTTAGGAAAAAGTAATGGAAGATTGAAATAAACTAGTTTAGAATCACTTAACAATGACTTGAAGAAGAAGAAGTCTTGGAAAAATTGCCTCAAAGGTTTTAGATTTTGAAAATTTGAGAAATGAACCAAAAATCCTGTCTAAGTCCTATTTCATTAGTTGCACATGTCGCATAATGCGAAGAATCAATCGCAAATGCGAAGTCCTTCACACCTCTGCTGTCTTTGCAATTGCGAAGAATTGTTCGCAAATGCGAACTCTGAATGACCTCAAATGCGACACAATCGCCGCAAATGCGATTGATGCCTTCCTTAGACCCATTTCGCAAACGCGAAGGATTTTTCGCAAATGCGAAACCTGTGTGGCCCAGCTTCTCTTCGCATTTGCGATGAGAAGCTCGCAAATGCATATCCCTCAGAGGTCGCAAATGTGATGCCTGATCTCGCAAGGCATGCAACAAGATCAGTTACACCAGCAATTTCACCAAGTCCAAATTCACTCTGAAGCCTATCCGAAACTCACCCGAGCCCTCGAGGCCCTAAACCAAAAGTGCACACTAGTCTAAAAACAGCATACGAACTTGATCGCACGATCAAATCGCCAAAAAAATACCTAGAACTACAAATTGAACACCAAATCAAATGAGATTTTCAAGAAAGCTTTGAAATTTCCATTATCACAATCGGACGTCTGAATCACGTCAAACCAACTCCGTTTCTTACCAAATTTTACAAACAAGTCATAAATGTGGTATTGGACCTATACCGAGTTCTGGAAAAATAATACGAACCCGTTATCCAAAAAGTCAAACTTTGGTCAAACATTTCCAATTTATTTAGCCTTTAACTATCAAATTTCGACAAAGTCCGTTATCTCGGGCTAGGGACTTTCGAATTCGATTCTGGACATACGCCTAAGTCGACCATCAAAACACGAAACCGGGTCTGTTTACCAAAAATGTTGATTAAAGTCAACTCAAATAAAGTTTTTAGGCAAAATTTCTTATTTTTATCAGTTTTTAACATAAAAGCTTTCCGAAAAGATGCCCGGACTACACACACAAATCGAGGAAGGATAAATCATGATTTTTAAGGCTTCGAATCACGGAATTAGGTTTCAAAACACGAGATAACCTATCGTGTCATCACAGAGAATTTTAGATTGCAAATAAGATTGAATAGAGAAAGATCTTGAACTCGAGCATCGGGAACATATTCACTGTTAGGATATGGATATACCTAATCGCCTTGCTTGGTTACTATATAGGAATTATTAATGTGTTCTTGTTAATTCTATTTTCATAGGAATATAACTGTTAGGTTAGCTTGAATAGACGAGTAGTACTTCGCGAGAAGGCTACGAGTAATCTTAACCCTATCATTCAATAAACTAGATAAATTAATTAGACAATTTAAGTGAAAAAATCAATGGGATTGTTAGCTAACCCATAACTCTAGAATATCGACTCCCATTAAATTCGTGTCTAAGTTCGCCAATTCGTTCCTTTAATCTCTTAGTTTGTTACTCTAGATTAGTTTAAGTTAATTATTCAGAATTTAGGATTCGCATGAATAGATTAATTGTTTGGTTTTAATTTAGTTGATAGTTAATCACAAGTTCCTGTGGGTACGATGTTTGGACTTACAATCCTATATTACTTGTTGACCACGTATACTTGCGGGTGCGTTAGGAAGAAACACCTTAGCTTCTAGTATACAAAGTTTTTCTTCTAAAAAACCTTGATCCTTAGTCCAAAGGTAATGGCCCCTAGTATTCGAGGTCGATCTTGGGAGGGCTCAGATACTGTTGACATGATGTAAACGATCATTGACTCCGGTCTGAGACCAGCCTTCCAATCTAAGTTAGCACGTTTTACTGTTGCCTCATTAAAAACCTTGCCGAAAAATCCATTTTGGGACCAAACTGTTCAAGGGAAAAAGAGTGCAACGCGTGCTTTCAGACATAATAGCCACATCCACCCTTGGCCGTTGTCTGCAAGTGTTAGTTTGATTTATAACATGATTGAAGAGTAGTTGAGATCGTACCTTAGAACTAATACCTCTTTAATTTTGTCACGTTCCAGTTATTCGGTAGTTGCACACCGTTTCCTGCTTTGAGTTTTTATGAGCCTTTCCTGGTAATTCTGATGACTCGATACAGTCCTTCCCAATTCGGTCCCAGCTTTCCTCATTCGGGTTCCGAGTGTGTAATGTTACTTTCCTCAACACCAAGTCCCCGATATTGAAATGTTGGAGGTTGGCTCTTCGGTTGTATTATCTTTCTATCCGTTGTTTCTGGGCGGCCAACTAGACTATAGTTGCCTCACGCCTTTCATCCAATAGTACCAGGCTCGTGATCATGACCTTGCCACTTCATTTGCATATTGGAATATGAGGCTCGACTCTCCCACCTCGACTGGTATCAAGGCTTCGGCCCCCTATACCAACAAAATGGAGTGACACCAGTACTAGATTTTGAGGTTGTATGATATGCCCATAGGACTTCGGGCAAGATTTCCTTCCATTTACCTTTGGAATCGATCAACCTCTTTTTAGGTTTTGAAGTATGGTCTTGTTTGTTGATTCCACCTATCAATTTCCACTAGGGTGGTAAGTGTTGATAGTATCTTCTTAATCTTGTGGTCTTCGAAAAATTTATTTACCGTGCTGCCGATGAATTGTTTTCCATTATCACACACGACTTCGGTCGGTATCCCAAATCGACATATTATGTTGTCCCAAATGAAGTTAATGACTTCTTTCTCTCGAACCTTTTTGAATGCTTTAGCCTCGACTTATTTAGAAAAATAATCAGTCATGAATAAAATGAATTGAGATTTCCTGGGTGCCCATGGTAGGGAACCGACGATGTTTATTCCCCTTTTCATAAACGGCCACAGGGACAGGACCAAGTGGAGTAGCTCTCCCGGTTGATTGATCATCGGTGCGTGTCTCTGGTGGATATCACATTTTGTATGAAGTCCTTTGCATCGTTCTCCATTTCAGTCCAATAATAGTCAGCGCTGATTAATTATGAACCAAAGATTCTGCCCTCGAATGGTTTCTGCAAGTGCCTTCGGGAACTTCTCTCAAGGCATACTCGGTATATCCCGGCCCCAAGCATCTGGGTAACAGTCCGTCGAACGTTCTCCTGAACAATGTCCCTTCGACCAAGCTAAGTCTGATTAGCCTCGTTGTTCTGATCTAGGGGCACGTGTTGTAGGGTCCATTCCTTAAATTAATGCAACGCTACCTGTAACTTGTCTAAATACCTTCAAATTCATTCCTCTTTCACTTCGAACGTCCCATTGACTTGATTTACCACAAGGAGGCAATCTCACTTAGCTTCGACCACCTCGGCACTAAGACTTTTAGCCAATTCGAGACCTGCAACCATGGCCTCATACTCAGTCTCATTGTTAGTCCATTTCACAGTTCTAATAGATTGTTTATCTACATTCCCTGTAGGTGCTTTCAACACGATACCGAGCCCGATCCCCTTGCGTTCGAGGCACCGTCCGTAAAAAGGGTCCAAATTCCCGAGGTAGTCCCTGAGGCTAGCAATAATTCTCTTCAACTTCGGGCACTAAGGCTTGCGTAAAGTCGGCCACGAAGTCAGCCAAAATTAGAGATTGTATGGCAGTTCAGGGTTGATACTCGATATCATACCTGCTGATTTCGACGGTCCATTTGGCCAACTAGCCTGAGAGCTCGGGATTGTGCATGATGCTCCTCAGTGGGTAAGAGGTTTCGACATATATGGGGTGACATTGAACGAATGGTTTTAACTTTTTGGAGGCGCTTAACGAAGCGAGCACCAATTTTTCCAGGTGAGGATACCTTGTTTCGGCCTCGCCTAGAGTTCTACTGACATAGTAAATAGGGGATTGCATACCTTCCTCTTCTCGGACTAAGACTCCAGTTACCGCCACTTCGAAAACTGCAAAGTAAAGGTACAGTTGTTCATCCGCCTTCGGTGTGTGGAGCAAGGGGGGCTCGAGAGGTACCATCTGAGTTTTTCCAAAGCTTGTTGGCATTTCGGGGTCCAGGAAAAGTTATTCTTATTCCTCAACAGTGGGAAGAACCGATGGCTTTTGTCCGAGGACTTCGATATGAATCAGCCCAAGGCGGCTATATGCCCAGTCAACCTTTGAACGACCTTGACGTTTTCCACTAGGGCGATGTCTTCAATGACTTTTATTTTGTCAGGATTGATCTCAATCCCTCGATTGGATACCATGAACTCGAGGAATTTTCCTGACTCGACCCCGAATATGCACTTTTCCGGGTTGAGCTTTATATTGTATTTCTTCAATATGTCAAAGGTTTCCTGCAAATGTTTCAAATGGTCCTCAGATGGTGAAAAGGAAATGTAAATATACATACAAATGTATAACATACACAATATATATATATATATATCGACTATTATTTTGAGAGCGGCTATACAGTCAAAAATTGAAAAGGAAAACAAACGACTCGTACGCGAGTTGTTAAGTTCTGTCTCTCGTAACCTCACATATATCTGGTTCAAGGAAGATTAGGGGAAGGGTGAGGCCTTGGAGGAGAGTTTATTTCATTAGGAGAAGTATATTGTTCTTCTTCCTCTTTGGTTATTTGGAACATCAGAAGGTAACTAATTTACATTTACTTTCTCTTTTTCTTGAGAATTTTAAGATATTGAAAAGAGTGACATGGCTCCTCGCCTTCAATTTTACATCCTAAAAAAGGGAAATAGCATGTGGTCACCTATACTTTCCCTCTTGTAATGTTTCCTCTTTTTTTCCCAAACCAACAAAGGTCTGGAGGGTAGTATATACGCAGATTTTACTCTTATATGGTAAATGTAGAGAGGTTACATTGTTTCCGTTTTTCTCCCCAAACCAAAAAGAGCATTAGTTTCCACATGGGATTCCAACGTGATTTATGAAGCATTTGTTCGCCTATAATGTTATGGTTTAGATTGTTCTTAGGTTTCGGCAAAAGTTGGTAAGCTAGTTTTTGTTTGAACATCATCCTAGCATACAATTTTTCAAATAATCATCTGAAAGCATTTAGATGCTCCATAAGCGTAACTTGACGTTCACAACTAAGAGTGGCAAACAGGCGGGTCGGATATGATTTGGGTCGAAACGGATAAATTATCTGACCCACCCCATATTTAATACGGATAAAACACGGATAATATGGGTAACCATATTATAACTTCTTGCATATGATCACTTTTGGGAGAATTATTAGTCTCCTAACTTGAGGAACCCTCAATTTGAAGCTTTACAAATGTAAAAGTTAGACCCATTGGTTATCCATTTTCTAAATGGATAATATGGTTCTTATCCATATTTGACCCGTTTTTAAAAAGTTCATTATCCAACTCATTTTTTAGTGGATAATATGGGTGATTAACTGTTTTCTTTTAACCATTTTGCTAGCTCTATTCACAACCATAATCATTTTAGTAAAAGTTGCTTAAAGTGATCATTACCAGTAAACAGTAATAACTTGCTGGGAGTAAACATAGAGCACCCTCTCTGGGATTACCTGTTGCCCAAACTTTGTCCACTACTGATAAAAGTAAAATTCGTAGAACTTGCTAAAAGCAGTAACAGATCTGGAATTTAGATGCTGTGAACTTTGAGCCAAAAGGCTAGGTTCTAAATCTATCTATACCTGTTCTTTGCAAATAACCTAAAAACACCGCAAACCCATTATTGGATCCGTCACTGCCTAAAGTAAACATTATTAGTAAGTGTTACAACATATTCCCGTTGAATTTACAACAAAGAGGGGTATTTCCACTCGCAAAGGAGAAAATACTACATTTGAAACCTTCGAACGCCATTCAGCTAACACCATGCTTTGTGATGGGACATGCAGACAAAAAAAAGGGTATTAACTCAACTAACATGCTTAGTCTAAGTTGTGCTAACATCAAAGACAGTTTAAGTTTCACTAGATTACAATTTGGTGATTTCTATTTCAACTCTTAACAAGCACATAATACACAGCAAAATATTCACTCAAACCCCTCTTAAAGAGCCTTGGCAAGTAAAAGAACAAAAGCAAAAAAGCCACATGCATCAGGAAATATAAAACAGACCATAACTTAAAGCAAGCTATGAAATAAGATACCAGCTTCTCAAGACCTAGAATTCTAGATTTTCTGAAAGAATGTCACATACTCTTTTGACTTCTATAAGTGACGTTTAGGTGCTGCATCTCCGTTTCATTATTAACATACAAAGAATCTCCTCATAGGATTCTGTCTTGGAGATCAGACATCAAAGTGGATGCTAAGGAGGTAAGCTTCTTCCCAGTTTCTCCAGCAATATTTTTGATCGAGGAGATATCTTGTTGTGCCTGGAAGCATAAAAGGAGACTTTGAAATGGAAGATCCAAACAATACCTTCACAAAGAAACTGGTGAAGAGCGAAGCATTGTGGCAGTTATACCTGGAAAGAGAGCCGATTAATAAGTTCTCCTGCAGTGAGATCAAAAGCTGCCCCATCATCTTGACCAAATAGGTCAGCGCTAGAGATGGCACTTGAACCCTAGGAATACAAGAGGGAGAGAGTAGGTTTTAGAACCTGAATTTGCTTCTTCAGTTTTCAGGTAAACTTCATATAGTAGCAGAAGGATCAGCTTCAATATAAGATATCGAAGCAAACTTCGTCAATTAGTCCATTATGCATCATAAGCACATTCAAAACCATCAGACGAGCTAAGGTAATAAGTTGATAACCAAATTATAGCACACTGTTATGAGCTGCACCAAACAATTGGCTTACAGATTATAATAATAGCTGAATCTGCTAAAATAAGCTCAAACGAGCAGTTATTAGAAGAATCCAGGGGTTGAATATTTTAGCAGTACATTAGACTATTAGAGAGCTCCACTATATTTTGTGAGTCGTTAAAGATGCATTATTTTGACAACTTGTTTGCAATGTTATCTGTGAAAGGCTTATTGGAAGAAGGTAATAGTTCAAAACAAACTGTTTAACTCCTACCAAAAAGTTGGTCCCGAGAAGTCTGTTAAATGTGTTTCAGTAGGAAGAGGATCAGCTAAATCATGTACAGGCATTTTCTACCCCTATATTTCCCTATTAAATAGCATGGTAAGTGTGAAACGAGGGAATTGAAAATTCCCTCAATTTCCTTAATCCTTATGTAAGAGTTTGACTTGAATTGGTGACTGAAAAGCAGCCAAAAAAGTTACAAAGAGACCGAAAAAGCTACTAGAAAAAGTGACAGGAAGAATGATCAGAAAAAGAAAAAGAAGAAGAAGAGAGAACAGGATGAAAAAGCACGTGCTGCCTGAACTGCCACCAAAAAAGAGGTCCAGTGCCTGCAAAATAGGTAAATGAAGCTGAAACAGCCACCAACAGATAGCACGTTTGCAGCATACCCCGAAAGAAAATTGGCTATAATTCCTGAACCGGGATGTGCCAGTTAACGATAACTTCAGGAAATCTGGAGACGTCGGCTGGGGTCTCGGGAAGATATACTATCAACACATATACATTCATCGTGTTCAGAACCCAAATCCTGGTTTCTAATGAGTTATGTACTTAGGAAGCTCTCACAACAAACTTTAATTAGAGATACATTCAACTTTATGCAAATTCTCATTATTGAATGAGATAAAAATCAAAAGGAGAAACCAAGCGAAGGAACATATGGATACATATGCTGCTGTGAAGTAGGGATGCTTGATAGTAGTTAGGAATGGAAAAGATTCTGAAAAATATCAGGACTATTTTGTGTCGGGCACTGGTAGATGGCAATTCAAGGATTCAATGCTTACAAAAACAGTAGGTACACGCCTATATAAATGATAAGGGCATACTAATACTTCCCTTGTCCTAAATTTGTTGCCCTATATTGATGGTTAAATACAAATTGACTTATTTAGTTTTGGAACATAAATTTAGTTGTTTGATATCAATTCTATCCTAGTTTAATACTTTATCTACTATTGTTAGTTAAACTGTGATTAAAAAATATGGTCAAAACCACTTAAACAGGGAGGAGGGTGAAATAAGCAAGCATACCGAGAATTTCTGTAGAGAGACTGAGGCTTCCATTTCAGTTTTAGACTGATCACCAAAGAATTGAGCAGATGAAATAGATTTGGCATTAGAAAACTTCTTCCTTGCTTCATCAGTTTCCTCAATCTGATTAGGGTAGAACGTAAACAAATAAGGTAAAACATCTTAATAACAATGGATAAAGATCAAGAAGCAGAGAGAAGGAAAAATTTGGATTCTACACAAACATCACAAGTAAACATCCAAGAGATAGATCAGGAAGAAAACAACTTAGAGAGAAAAGGAACATAATCACAAATAGAAACATCCAAAAACTAATGATGCAAAAAGAGAAGCAAGAACCTTCTTCTAAGAAGTCTAGGAATACCTGAAATATTTTAATAAGTAACCAAACACCAGAAAATTGAGGTACAAAAAGAGTAGGATGAAAATTAATCCTTTGTTGATTTTCCACAAGGATAGATGTACTATAACAAGCCTGAAATGCAGAAATTTGTTGGTGGGAAGGTCAGCGGGGCAATAAGCATACTCCAGAACGCATGGGGAATTTTATCAATGAAATAATAGCTACAGAACAATCTAAATCTCCAATAGAACTGAGTCTTGCTTGTTGACAATCCAGGACACTCGAAACAGGATCAAAACAAACTTCAAGCGGCTTCACCAATTTCTAATAATTAAAGTTCCTCTCAATCCAAAAACTCAAGACCATGACAAGAATCACAAAGCCATATCAGTTTGGTGTTTCTCACAACCGATTCCTTTTTTCATTAAGTAATTATTTTGGGGGGGGGGGGGAGATTTGTACATTGTAAAACTTGAGCAGGCTTCAATGATATTGAGTCAGTTTCAGAAAGACAGAAAAATTGGTACAGTGAGGTCTGCAACAGGGAACATCAGACCAAGATATCAATATTTTTAGGGCTCAATAGAATAGAAAACCAAAGACAAAAGCCACACCACAATAATATCCACCTTTCTCCTTCCGTTGAACTTTACATATAACATACATAATAAAGGTTATCCCTTTTCTCTTTGAACCTAGTTTTACGCCACTAAGCTTCTATGCAAAAGATATTGAGCTGATTCTTCATATTTCATTGAACCAGCTTTAACGAAATCCTGGATGATCATGGAAAATAAAAGCTAGGATAAGAACTCACTTGCATTTTTGAAGAATTGGAACTTGTCTTCTTTGTGAAACCACTATCCGTTTCATAATCTGCAAAAAAGTTGGAGGACTTCGGAGGGGCTACATGGTTAAGAATACGAGGGCCTCCAAAACTCGTCTCAGCAGGCTGGACATTGCCTGTGTATTCAAAACGAGATGTGAATGATGGACCAACAGTTGTTGCATTACTTGCAGTGTTGGAGGAGGAAATTTGAACGGGCGGTTCTTCAGGCTTCTGGTCATAGAGACTTTCACTTGGCTGTACATAGGCAAATAGTCAATTGACTAGAAACCTAAAATTACTACGACAAATTTGTTAACCACCATAAAAGCGGGGTTATTACTGTTTTTTTGGGTCAAATAAGCATGATGCAGGATATCACTTCATTTCAAAGCATCCAACTTACGTCTATGCCCAAGTTCTTGGTTGTATGTCCAATATGTACCTTTTTAGTAAGTTTGCGAGCTCCAAGTCCACCTGACTTCCCAGCTTTCTTCGCAACTATAGGTTTCTTAAAAGAGGTGGTAATAGCTTGAGAGGCTTTGGGTGAAGTAGAAACCTCGGGTTTTTCGTCCTTCAATGAAGACGTTTGTTTTGTTGGTTCACTGATATCAGGAAATCCATTAGCAGCCTGCGCAGCCTGAGAAGCAACAGGTGATGCTGGCAAACCTGCATCCTCTGCAGTACTCTTAGCAACCTCTTTTAAGAGTAACTGCCTATACAAGTCAGCAGCCCTTGAGGTATATTTGGCATCAGTCTTGCCTCCATCGTTCCATCCATGCTGCTTGAAAAAAACTTGAGCACGGTTATTTCCACCAAAGTACATCATTTTTAACTGCTCTGGAGTCCACGAATCTAAATTTGTTGATCTGCAAGACTCAGCTACTCAGTAAATGGAAATTACAATAACAACAACAATAACAAACCCACTACAATCTCACAAGTGGGGTATGGGGAAGGTAGTGTGTACGAATACCTTACCTGTGGGCTCAGTAAATGGAAATTATAAATAACAATATGATAAAGCAACGGCAGAAGATTTACTCTCACTCTTGTTTGACCACATCAACCCTTGTCCCCCAACCCGATTATAGTTTAAAAGAAAAAAAAAAAAAAAAGAAGCCTATCGGCCTGCCACCAACATCTTAACGAGCAAAACCAAAATATTAACAGCTAGTCTACTCTCTCCTCCCTTTTAACAACAGTGACCAAAGACATAAACTGACATCTCCTTCCACATCACTCACTCTTTTCTTTGAAGCAATCCCAACAAAGGCAGCAAAGATACTCAAAAGCACACCGTCCATGCCCCCGATAATCTGGATAGGCAGAGTTGCCACAACAGAAGTTCACATGTGATAAGGGGTGGTTTCTGCAATTTTGTGGAAAATAAGAAGTGGTGCCAAAATTGTGGAGTTATTTATGGATGAATGCAAAAATGAGCAAGACTATATCGAAACCTACCAAGTTTCCCTAACTATTCGGATGTACTCTCTGAGAGACACTGCCTTATTAGTCACAGTATGTCATCTTTCTTTCTATTGAGAAGTTTTGGGTGTTGAATTTTATTCTCTGATTTACATTTAAAACATAGAGTAATTTGTCAAACGTTTTCTTTTTCCAACCCCTGATTCCCTTTCTTCCACACATCCTCATCTAAATGGTAATTACTCATCTCCAACAACCTTTTCCCTTACCACATTATAAACCCTGACTTCTGTTAGACCATCAACAACCCGTGTAGCTATCCATGGCATATCCTGCAAATTGCTCCTTAAAACTCGTCTTCGTGTTCTCAACTGATAATATCAGCCAGTCGCTCCTTTTTCTTTTTCTTTTATTCTTATCCATTAAAAATAAAATGAAAAATGAACCAAAAACAGTGGGAGTGAGATAGTATAAGAAACTCATATGATCTTCATATTGTGATTTTATTGGTAGTTGCTTGTACAGTTTTGGCCAATTTATTTAGTCCAAGCCGGGAGCCAAGGCTTTGATCTAATGGTAAGAGCATAGCTTGTGAAGTGTGGGTTAGACGCATATCACAGATTCGAACCCTGCTGCACACAAAAGCCTGGTATTTAAGTGGAAAAGAGTAGAGGAGCGGGTGATGGTAGGCTAGGAATACGTGTTTTAGCAACATTTTGCACTCTAATTATTGCACTTTGAGTGTGTTTGAGCTTAAATGATGATGATTTGCACTTATTACGTGTTTTATGCTTTGTAGGAGATGATACCGAGTTAAGAAGATGTTCTGGAGCTAAATTGAATAATTTGGAGCTTTGAGGTCTTAGTAAAGCCCAAGAAATTAAACCAGGATCGCATCCGTGGCTCATGGACCGGCGTTGCATACGAAAGTTGGAAGAAAGTGCATGTGCCGGAGCAAAATGTACTAGTTCGTCGCATAAGGCATGGCATTAAGCATAATGGATGGCATTAAGCGCCACATTAGTACAAAAGTTCGTCAGAAGTTTGAGAAGTTCAGAAACTTGGAGTTTTTGGGTCTAATAGAAAAATACACTAATGTGACGCAGGGCGTGTGGCATAGTGCGGCACATTAGTACAAAAGTTTGTCCGTCAGAGAGTTTACAACCGAGCAAATTACACTAATGCAACGTAGGGTACGTAGCACTGCGCGACACATGACGTGTAAAAAGCTTACAGGTTTTCCCATTTCGGCTCAAGGAGGGTCATTTGGTCCAGGCACGTTCTAACTTGGTATAAATACACTAGAACCACATTTTTTTAGAGGACTTTTGACCTACGGAATATTGGAAGAGCATTGGTGACTAAAAGCACAAAGATTCATCATTCATTCCTCAACTCAACACCCGAGTTAGGATTGAATTCATGTTTTCTTATTATTCAACTTTATTTGTGATGAATTTCTCCGTAAATATGGAGTAGTTTACCTTAGGGTTTAACGGATATGGTGTTTTAATAGATATTTATGGATTTTAACTCTAGTTCTTTGCTTGAATTCGTTTATGGAGCTTTGAATTGATTGCAACTTTATTCACCAGTTTATTTAATCGAAAGAGGAATGTTTTGGTGATTATCTTTGCATTATTTTGTTTGGTTTAATTCAGTGATTCTTTTATGTAATCGAAAGAGCTTGTTGAATTGTTGATTAAATCAAGTTAGGAGAATATTCGAGAGACTTTTTCCTGAAGACTAATCCATTAACGCATGCTTGCATATGTTCACGGTGCTTATATTAGTTCACCTCGTAGAGTTAAAATTTAATCGAGAGAGGAATCTTGACTACACGTTTGAACTAATCATCGAGTGAATTCGTGAGAATGGTTAGAGCTTTATAGTGAATTGAACTAGAGTTAGATCCAAATACCTATCTTGCACCTATCCAGTCATAACCCTTATTTCTCCCATTGATATTTCGGTGTAGCTCAACTCGTCTTTCTGTGATCAATTGTTAATTTTTTTAGTTTCATAGTTAATTTGAGTTAAGCATCCCAACCAAAGTGTTAATTATCCAGAATAGCGTTAAGCTAGAATTACTTGAGCATTGTATAAATCCAATCCCTGTGGAGACAATAATCAAACTATATTATCTTTGGCTAGTGAGCATCAATTACGTATTGTATTTTGCGCTCGTCAAATCTTTGTGCCGTTGCCGGGGATTGGCAATCAATAGTGTTCAAAAAAGTTATCGGTGCTAATTCACGTACCAATTTTATTTTATTCTTCACGGTTTTTCTCTTCCGTGTGTAGGTAACAGGTAAAGTTCTTTGGTGTATGACTCGATCTTCTATAAGAAGTGATCCCATACGATCCAGAGGTTGAAAAGCATCTGCGGTAGTTGAGAAAAGAGAACATGGCTAAGAACAGCGAGGAGATAGTTGATTTGGCTGCACCGGGAGCAGCCCAACAGGAAACAGCCGCATGGGTAAGGCTGTATTGTGGTCCGGGCCCAGCCCGGGACCGGCTCAGTCCCGGAGCCCCTATGGGCTTTGGGCTAAACGGGCTGGCCCTATTCTCAACTATAAATACCCCCTCATTCTTTCATTTTTACTCACAAAATCATCAATCTCTCTCTAATTTTCTTCTATAATTGCTTACTTTATTATTGCAATTTGTGAAAAGTTGTGAAGTTGGTGAATTGAAGTATTCAAGTCTTCAACGATATACAATTTTCAAGAAGTTGTTCGTCAATTAGGTAAACTCGTTCCAACTCTTAAATTTTAATATTATAGTTTTGTTTGTTTTAGTTTGTATAATTATAATTAATATGAATATTTCTTTGAAAAAAATGTTTGGTGGTAAGGAAAAATCTAAAATTGGTGAATCTAGTAGCCAAGCTACTACTCCTCCCCCGGCTCCCCGACCCAAACCTGTTACCCGTCCTCCTCCACCTGTTATTCTTGATAGTGATAACCCTTGTTTTCAATTTACCGATAGTCAATCTTACCATGATATTGCACCAGGTCAACAATTAAATGATGAATATATGAATGCTCTTTATGGTAATCCAACTATTGATGAAATTGATGAGGAAAATCATGATTTAGATGAAACGCAACCGGATTTAGATGATACACCTACTAGTCCTGTTGTTGAAGTTAACCCAACTGATACTAATTTAAATGATGCCCCGTCTGACCCTCCTGTAGTAACCCCAACTTTTAATAAACAACCTTCTAGACGGTGCGAAACATCTCTTGTTTGGCACTTTTTTATTCAACTAAGAGATCAAAATAAGGCTAAGTGTAAAACTTGTGGGACTTTGATGGCTCATAAATTTTACTGGAGACCGTAGCGGTACGGGTAGTTTGACTAGACACATAAAGATACACCCTAGAGACAAAGCTAGATTTCTTCAAATGAAAGCTGCGCAAGAGGGGACAAGTGTAGGTACTCAGGTTAACCCTAGTACCAGGTCAAATCTAGTTCAACCGGGAATTAACACTGTTACCGGTGGCATTTTATATTACGATCCAAATAATGATCGTGAAGAATTGGCAAAAATGGTTACTGTTATGTGTTTACCCTATAGTTTTCCTTCTAACCCTCACTTTGTGCATTATATTAGAAGAGTTTTTAATCCTACTTATAAAGGATGGCCTCGCGCAACCGTAAAGAGCGATATTTATAAATATAAACATGAATATGAACAATATTTTGTGCTATTTATTTACTCATATAAATTGTCGCGTTGCTATTACTACTGATATCGATAGAAAGGTAATGACTGTGATTATCTTACTGTTACCACTCATTTGATTGATGAGGAATGGATAATGCAAAAGCGCATTATTGCTTATAGAATAGTTAATTCACGTCACACAGGGAAGTTTATTGCTAACACAGTTGCAGATATTTATAGATATTTTTGCATTAGAGATAAAATAATGTCAATTTCAATGGATAATGCTTCTAGTAACACTAATGCTATAGGCTTGCTTACAACCACACTAAATCCTGCATTTAGTAATATTTTCCATGTTAGATGTATTTATCATATTTACCATTTAATCGTCGGTGATGGTATGAAAATTTTAAATGTTGAAATTGAAAAGGTTAAAATGGCTCTTAATTGGCTTTTTTATTCAAACCGTAGAAGTAGACTTAGAGAATATTTTTAAAAATGTGATGAATTTGGCCTTAGAGAAAGAAAGGTTCATAAACCTTGTCCGACTAGATGGAATTACATGTATGAAAGTTTAGTTGTTGCATATGAATATAGAAACCCAATAAACGCAACGTTTAATGCTCGTGTTGGTGGTGGTGATGATGATGAGCACCTTACAAATCAGGATTGGACTAATGTTAAAATTCTTGTAGAATTTTTAGAACAATTTCATGTTGCTACAAATGAATTATCTAGGCAATATTATCCTACTATTTCAAACTATTTAGTTTATATTGCAGAACTTGCAAATTTGTTTACTCAATTTTCAGAGGGTGGGGTAATTTATCAACTTGCTATTAATTCTATGAGAGATAAGTTTACAAAATATTTTTTTCCCTATCCCCGCTCTTTATGGTGTTGCTGCCATGTTAAATCCTACAATGAAATTAGGAGGTTCTCACTTTTGGTATACAAATATTTATAAGGCTTTATCACTTTCAGATGAGGAATTTGCTACACTTGCAGATGCAAAAGCCTCAATTAAAATAAATGCTCAAACAATTTGTAATGCTTATCAACTTGCCTTAGATCATGCTAGACCAAATGTTCTAACTCTTACTTCGTCCAGTTCGCAATCATCTAAAAGAACTGCGGGACTAAAAGCACTTAATGCTTGGACGGGGTTCAGGGGTTCTCAAGGTGATAATATTGGTGATAGTTCACAACTAAATGAGCTTCAAGTTTAATTGTCGCAGGGACTTGAATCAGAGAATCCCGACGGCTCCTTTAATGTTTTGGAATGGTGGAAGGACAAAGAAAAACACTATCCAGTTCTTTCAAGGATGGCTCGAGATATTTTAAGTATTCAAGCTTCAACAGTGGCATCGGAGAGCACTTTCAGTCAAGCGAGACTTCAAATCGGTAATCATAGAGCGTCTATGAGGGAGAGCTTGGAAAAATCAGTACTCTTCAGAGATTGGATCCGTTCGTAAAGAAGAAACTTTGGACAAGCTGAATCACAACCAGAGATAGACGAAGCTTACGAAGAAATGCTAGCGGAACTTGCGGAGGATGCTGCTTTGCCCGGAAGCGGTGATGAACAAGCTTCTTTTCCGCCACCACCAACGAAAATTCCTCCGAACCTTGAAGGATTTATGAAATTTGTTAGAGATAATATGTAGACTAATATGTAACTTGTATTTTGGCACATCTTCATTAGTTTTATTTTCCTTTTAATGGTGGTATTAGCACCTTGTTGTGCTCATTCCATTGGGGGGAGGAAGACTAAGAAAGATATTGCCATTTTTTGTTAATGTCTTAATAATAAAAATTATAAGGCATTCCCTTGAATATTTCTTTACAATTTTTGTGTTTAAATTTGAATTACAAGATTTAAGTCACAATTATATAATACAATTTACAAGAAATTGCCTTAGATAAAAAAAAGTTTAAAAAAATAGCCCGGAACACTTAGGGCCGTTTAGGCCCGTAGGCCTAGCCCACTTAGCCCGGGCCCATATGGGCTTAGGCCCACAGTGGGCGGGTTCGACCCTCCAGGACCGCTAAGCCCGGGACCGTTTGGCCCGGGACCGCTTGAGCCCGGGCCCGGACCACAATACAGCCTTACGCATGGGCAGCTGTTGAACCAGCTCTCAAAGCTGATGAAACGGTGGACGGGAATGGAGGACGAAGATTCATCCTGAACCGACCTCTAGTTGAAGACGAATTTGAAAATAATATGCCCACGCCTGGATGATCACTGGGAGACTACGCCAGGCCAGTCAACAATCAAGGAGTATCTAGTGTGCGACCTCCTCCGATCGCAACCAATAATTTTGAGATCAAGCAAGAGCTACTTCAAACCATTCAGAACAATTGTGTCTTCCAAGGCAAAAGCCACGAAGATCCAAATACTAATTTGATGGATTTTAATGAGATTATGAATACCTTCCAGCACAATGGGGTATCGAAAGATGCTATCTACTTAAGAACATTTCCTTTTTCACTGAGGGAAGATGTTAAGCACGGGTTGCGGAGTTTGTCGACAGGGTCAATTCAAACTTGGAAAGACATGACAAAGAAGTTCCTTGAAAAATATTTTCAGCTGCAAAAACGGGGAAAATTTGAAGAGAGATCCACAGCTTCGAGCAGAAAGATACAGAAATGGTGTTTGAAGCATGGGAAAGATTTAAGTATATAGTGAGAAGATGTTAGCATCATGGAGTAGACTTATAGATGCAACTACAAGATTTCTGGGATGGGCTGACACCCTTTGGCAGGAGGACGCTAAACAACGCAGTTAGAGGTCCTCTATTGAAGAAAACTCCTGCAGATGATAACGAGAGAAGGAAAAAGGTTGGCGTACATCAAGTGGATTCTAACACATCAGTGCAAGCCTAGCTAGACACCATGGCCAGAGAGATAAGAAAGTTAACCTTAGCCAAGGTCCAGAGCTAATCAGCCTCGGTTTGTGATTTTTGTGGAATGGGTCATCCCACGCATGAGGGTCAGGCCTCGACTATAGATGAAGTGGTAAATGTTGTGGGGAGCTTTGACAGAGGCAACTAACATAGTGGCAATAATTTTAACTCCATGAGGCAAAGGCACCCAGGTTTTTCTTGGAGTTCACCAGGTGGTAGTGCGAATGCATGGCAATAGAATAACTCAAGATTCTCGAGACGAGGAGTTCCGGGTCTTCTCAATCAATAGAGCCAGCAATATCAGCCTTCACAGTCTAGTCAGTCTAGCATGGAAGATCTGAAGAAGACTTTTATTATTAAGACATATGAGAGGCTTGAAACTCATAGCACATCTATCCGAGAACAGGGCACAACTATTCGAAACTTAGAAAGACAGATGGAGCAACTTGCTAATCTATTGTCTGAGAGGGTTCCTGGAATACTCCGTGCTGATACAGAAAGAAATCCAAAAAAAGACAATAAATGTGGTGTCTTTGAGGAGTGGGGACGTATTGAATGACCCCATGGCAAACCAAAAGGATGAGTTGATTGAAGGACAACTAGAGACTGTGGAGGACAGCGAAATAGCACCATTCAAGAAGGAGAAGTGATGGATGGTTTGAAAAAAAAAGGAAACTAGAGCTCAGAAAAAGAAGAAAGATGGCAATGCAATAAATGAGGTGACTAACAATTTGGGCGTTCCCTAGATGTGCTCAAGTAGGTGCATGGTAATCTACCATTCATAGAGGTGCTTTCTCATATGCTAGCTTATGCTAAATTCTTGAAGGAAATATTGTCCAATAAGCGAAAAGTGGAAGAGACATCGGTTGTGAAGCTCACTGAGCACTATAGTGCCATTCGGTAAAATAACCTCCCTCAAAAGTATGGAGATCCAGAGAGTTTTACTATACCGTGCTCTTTAGGAAGTACCAAGTTTGAAAAATCTCTATGTGATTCGGGTGCTTCTATTAATCTTATGCCTTTGTTCATTTTCAGGAAATTGGAGGGAGAGATTGGAGAAATCCGATCGATATTTGTGTCCTTGCAGCTGGCGGATTAGACCACAATCATACTTGAAGGAATAGTGGAAGATGTGCTAGTTCGGATGGACAAATTTATGTTCCCTGTGGAATTTATTGTGGTGAACATGGAAGAGAATAGGGAGGTCCCTTTGATTTTAGAGAGACCCTTCTTGGCTATTGGCAGAGCTATTCTGGACATTCAGGAAAGGCACCTCATGCTCAGAGTGAGAGAAGAAAGGGTGTTTTTCGAGATGGAAGGAGCAATGTGGGCCTTAAAAGAGCCAGCTGGAGAGAGGAAGCATGATAAGTGTGGGGTGTACCCAAAGAGGCAGAAAAGAAACTTTCTGCATGGATGTGTGCCCTGGTTCAGGTGTGCAAAGGATATCCCGACTTCGATTCAGACCTCGACTAGATGATTCAGGGGAGTATCCTTTACCTCTTGTTTTTACTTATGTGTCATGGGGACATGCCACAATTTAAAATGAGGCTGTAAAAAACTATGAACATATGCGTTTGTTTGTTTTTGTTTTGTTTGAAAAAAAAAACTGACTTTTCACGACGATGGACTACTTCGACTGTATTCTTGAGGGATCAAGTCGAAGAAAAAGATTTTTTGTTTTGCTTAGGTAGTGTAACAATTCCCCCTTGGTTTTTCTTTGTGCCGCGGTTCTTTTCTAAATGTTTTGCTTGAACAGGGTGTAGTTAGCTTCTTTTTTTTGTTAGGAATAGGGAAGTCTTGTGCTCTGGTGGTAAATGGAGATAACTTTGCTTGCCTTTGACTCAGTTCTTGACTCTTGGATAAGTGCATGAAATTATATGATTTTGATGTTGCTTAACTGCTTTGACTAGAGAGTCGGGATAGATCCGGTCTTAAGTGAGTTATGTGCCAATGTGTGTGAGAGGTATTTGTTGATATTCTATGCATGTCAGTTGATGTCTATAACTTACATTGTGTGTTTGCAAAGCGAAATGGCAGTCTTATTCAATCTAGGAAGTGATATAGGCATCTCTTTGTTGAACCACATATATGTTTTTACCCACCTAATTGTGATGTATCTTAGTTAGTCCCCTTGAGCATGTAATCCTATTTCTTTGGCAGCCACACTGCAAGCCGGACTCCTTTAATTTGAATTGACTATCTGAACTTTTTACCTCTCTTGAGCACTTGAATTTGTTATGAGCTTGTTAAAAGATAAGTTGAGGTACGTTCAGATTTTTAGTGGAACTATTGATAAAGGAGAAATGTGCATTGTTTGAAATTGTGAGTCACTTGCAGGGAATTGAAAAAAATGAGTTTGCTTGAAAAAAAAAAGTCAGAACTTTGAACAGAAAAAAAAGAGTTTGCGTATGTATTAGAAAGAAGAATTGCTAGTGGTAGTTCTCATCGTGTTTGTGGTTAAAGAATTGGGAGCTTGATGCTATTATATGTGAAGGTTGGGGTTTGGTTCAACATAAGTGTGGGGTTTACAGTATTTATGTATATGTATTAAAGTGCTTAGGAAGGTGTAGTCACTATATCTAAATGTATCATACCCGTCCCACAAGCTACATTACAACCAATAAAGTCCTACTTGATCTTAGACAGAATGAAGTCAGTTGGTAGAGTATTACACTACGAGCAAACATATAGTGCGTCTTATGTGGCACATGAATTTTAGTTCTGTGAGTGAGTGAATTGTTTCTATCTTTAGTTCCTATTTGTTCTTGAATTTTATTGTGTGCGGAACTACTCTCTATCTTTGGTATGAGAGGACATGATTTGCGAAGAAAAAGTAATGTCTTTGGCCTCTGAGTTAGACTAAGTGAGTAGGTTTTTGAAATACGTGGCGTGTGAGAGTCGAGTCTTGAGGCTAGGAAGTTATCATAGGGTGCTTAGTCTGCTTTAAATATTTTTGGCATGATGTGTTAGGGAAGTTGTCTGATAAGAAGGTCGTCTCTATGTGAAGTGCAGTTTGATTGCTCGAGGACGAGCAACGGTTTAAGTGTGGGGTGTTGATGGTAGGTTAGGAACACGTGTTTTAGCCACATTTTGCACTCTAATTACTGCACTTTGAGCCTGTTTGATCTTAAATGATGGTGATTTGCACTTATTACGTGTTTTATGCTTTGTAGGAGATGATTCTGAGTTAAGAAGATGTTCTAGAGCAAAATTAAATAATTTGGAGCTTTGAGGCCTGAGTAAAAGCCCAAGAATTAAACCGGGATAGCATCTGGGGCTCGTGGACTGGCGTTGTATACGAAAGTTGGAAGAAAGTGCATGGGCTGGAGAAAAATGTACTAGTGCATCGCATAAGGCGTGGCATTAAGTGTCGTATTAGTGCAAAAGTTCGTCTGAAGTTTGAGAAGGTCAGCGACTTGGAATTTTTGGGTCTGACAAGTAAAATACACTAATGCGACGTAGGGCGCGTGGCATAGTGCGTCGCATTAGTGCAAAAGTTTGTCAGACAAGCTAAGTTCAAAGAGTTTACAACCGAGGAAATTACACTAATGCCACGCAAGGTGTGTAGCACTGTGCAACACATGAAGTGTAAAAAGTTTATAAGTTTTCCCATTTCAGCTCAAGGTGGGGTAGTTTGGTCCAGGCAAGTTCAGACTTGGTATAAATACACTAGAAATACGTTTTTAGAGGACTTTTAATCTACGGAAGATCGGAAGAGCATTGGAGACTCAAAGCATAAGGATTCATCATTCTTTCCTCAACTCAACACCCGAGTTTGGATTTTTCTTATTATTCAACTTTATTTGTGATGAATTTCTCCATGAATATGGAGTAGTTTACCTTAGGGTTTGATGGATATGGCGTTTTGATTGATATTTATGGATTTTAACTCTAGTTCTTTGCTTGAATTTGTTTATGGAGCTTTGAATTGATTGCAACTTTATTCACCAGTTTATTTAATCGAAAGAGGAATAATTTGGTGATATCTTTGCATTATTGTGTTTGGTTTAATTTAGTGATTCTTTTAAGTAATCGAAAGAGCTTGTTGAATTGTTGATTAAGTCAAGTTAGGAGAATATTCGAGAGGCTTTTTCCTGAAGTCTAATCCATTAACGCATGCTTGCATATGTTCACAGTGCTTATATTAGTTCACCTCATAGAGTTAAAATTTAATCGAGAGAGGAGTCTTGACTACACGTCTGAACTAATCATCGAGTGAATTCGTGAGAATGATTAGAGCTTTATAGTGAATTGAACTAGAGTTAGATCCCAAATAGTTATCTTGCACTTATCCTGTCATGACCCTTATTTCTCCCGTTGATATTTCGGTGTTGCTCAACTCTTGTCTTTCTGTGATGAATTGTTAATTGTTTTATTTTCATAGTAAAGTTTAGCTATTAATCATCCCAACTAAAGTGTTAATCATCAATTGTGTTAAGCTAGAAATTACTTGAGCATTGTTTAAATCCAGTCCATGTGGAGACGATAATTAAACTATACTATCTTTGGCTAGCGAGCATCAATTCGTATTGTGTTTTGCACTCGTCAGCGGGTCAATTATCTACCGAATTTCGAACAATGAGTCATTGGCCCTCAGGATTTCTCGGTGGTAAAAACAAAATATTCCAAGCAAGGATTTGCTTCAATGGGAAAACTATTAGGTGCATAAGAATACTGCCCACCTTTTTAACCTATAACTACGATTATCTCACTCCTATTCATCCCAAGGTGTTATCTTTTGCATTTCTTCACATAAATTGAAACACCAAATAACACTAGGAATTCATATTATCAAAAACCACAAATATCACAATATAAGTGAATGTTACCATAGCACTTAACAACTCATGCATTTCACTGGTGTCTAACTTACACCAAAGTCACAACTTTTAACATGTTATTAAGAAGAATTTCAACTTCATCGAGCCTAAAAAGCAAAGGTGCCATGCTAAGCAAGAACAAGCAGAAAATCAGCTCGCCAAGCCAAAATAGACAGTTCTAAAATGATATTAAAAAAAATTACCTAACAAAACTGATGTGAACACCGAGGCTGCGATGAACTGCTGAACAATCAATACACAAAAAGATCCCATACGTCACCGATGCCCACGTAGGATTCTTAGCATTGCAATCAAAACACATCTAACAAAAAAAAAATCAAAATTCGAATTACATTCTAACAGATCTAAAATCAGATCTCAAATTTTTGAATCAAATAAAAAACAAAAAAAAAGAAATGAAATGAAATACTATAAAAGAGTTTTACCTTGTTATCAGGCTTGGATTTGAGCTTCCGGAAAACAACGTTTTTGTCGCTGAAAATCTCGGAAGCCATGGCTGTACAAATAGAAGATACTAGAACTTCCCAATTTTGAAATTGGAGAGATTTGGAAATGCTTCCCCAGGGACCGTACAGAGATGATGATGCACGAAAAGCAGTAAGAGAAATATATGTAAAACCGCTAATATGCAAAAAACGAATTTTCCTTTTTGGTAGTTATTTTCTGTGTTCCTTCTATTTTTGTTGTTTCTGTAATTGTTAGGACTTGTGGAGTAGAGTGTAAGATTTTAAAGTGACAAAAATGACCTCCAGATTTGGTGAATACTCCATTTGGAACTGAATACGTTGCGATGTGTTTGACTTGTGGAAACCGGATGGTTTCTTATTCACCAACCTGTGGTCCTTGGAGGTGGACAGCTTACTAGAGTTTTTTTTCTTTTAAACATAAACGGCATACTTATATTACTAGATAAGGAGCTACACAAGATTGGAAATAGTTTTTGGGGCATTACTATTGCCCATACTTGCTAGATAGTTATAAGTACTAGTAAAATATTTTTAATACTATTACAAAACGTATGTTTGTCCTTCAACAATTCATCTTCAACAAAATAGGGTGGACGAGCATGGTAGAAACTAGGGTTGTGCACGGATCGGATTTAGCATATTTCGGATTCGGATTTCGAATTTTAAATTCTAGAAAATGCAATCTGAATCCGCTCCGAATTATATCGGATCGGATTCGGATTTTAAAGTTTGGATCAGGTCGAATTTCGGATCGTTATTATGTCTCAAAGTTGCAAACTAATATGTATATTTTCTTTGTAAAAGAGGCAATGCATTAAGAAAATTCATGTTTATACAATTATAAGAGTACTATGGTGCCAATATAGCTAAATCTAGCAATTGTAAACGTAATAACTTGGAGGAAGATGTAAAAGAAGTACTGACTATCCGAAAATAAAGTGTAGTATTCATACATTGCCTAATAATTTCGGATTTCGGATCGGATCGGATTAAAGTATACCAATCTGAATCCGATCCGAAATCCAAAATTTTAATAAACACAATCCGAAATCGGATCCAATCCGAAATTCGAAATTGAATGGATCGGTTCGGATTTCGGATATTCGATCCAAATGAACAACCCTAGTAGAAACACTTAGTAGAGGGAGGATGCTTGACTGGCGCTTTGGCCATTAAGTGCGCCACTTCATTGCCTTCTCTGAAATTATGCCTCAGGAGTGGGTGCTTCAGTTGGTGCATTAACCATCTGCAATCAGAGACAATGTTAAATAAATTGTTAGTGTCTTCGTATATAAGTTAATGATTTCCGTGGAGTCAGTTTCAATTTCCAGCTTTTTGAAGTGTATTTCCATGGCAATTTTCAGTCCTCCCAGTAGTGCCATCAATTCAGCATGTGTAGGGGAGAGTGCTTGGATTGATTTGTGGAATCCCATGATCCAATCTCCATTGTTATTCTGGAATGCTCCCCCAAGACCTGTTGTATTAGTATTACTAGTAAAACCACCATCACAATTTGGTTTGATCATGTTTTTGGGTGATTTTTCCCACTTTACCCTAGTTTTGATCTTCTTGTTTGTGAAATGATTTTTTGCTGTGAAGAAAACAAATTCCCATGCAAGATGGATTGTTTTGTTTGTATCAATATTTAGTTTGAGGTTGTTTATATTATTGTTATTTCTATTTTTCCATATCTCCCAAATGATGAAGGGGAAAAGGGTTTTCCAACTAATTGTGTTAGAGTTATGGGAGATAAAAATATCCCTTAGATTTATCGACCAGTTTGTATTACTCATCATATTTAAGGAGGGTAGGCCCATATTTTTCCAAAGATTGCATGAGATAGGGCAGTGCATAAAGATGTAGGAGATATATTCTATTCCCTCTCTACAAATTGTGCATGTAGTGTCGATATTTATACCTATTTTGGCTAAGTAGGCTCGACTGGAATTCTGTTATGTAAGCATTTCTATAAATATTTTTTTATTTTTGTAGGGCAACGGAGGTTCCAGATCCATTCAAAGGTATTTGGATCGGGGATGTAGGTAGTGACAAGTTTGTAGCACGACTTTCTAGTGAAGGTACCATTAGGGTTGAGGCTCCAACTAAATCTATCAATTGTTTCCTTTTTGCAAGGGATAGGTGTCATAATTAAGTTCTCCATTGTCTCCAGGTGTAGTTCAAAGGAAAAGCCTTAACATTCCACTCCTTGTTTTTGATTAGATCACTTATTGAGAGATTGAGGTCATTCTTATTAAGAGGACCTTCTATGGAGCATCTCGTTGGAATTGTAAATCCATTTGTTAGTCCAAATGTTCATCCTATAGGTGGTGGATGGATGCCAAAGAATGCCTTGGCAACACACTTTCCAACCCTTTAGGATGGATTTCCAGATGAAAGAAGTACTCATGGTACATTTGTTGGTACCATATTTTGCCATAATGAGGTGACACCACGGGGTGCTAGGGCTTTTTAAAAGTCTCCAAGCAAGGCTAGCTAGTAACACCAAATTTTTGGCTCTTGCTTGATGAATACCTAATCCTCCATCCTTCCTATCTCTAGTCACTGTTTTCCAATTGATTAGATGAAGTCTCTTAGCATCCTTAGAGGTACCCCATATACAATCTCTTTGAATCTTATCTATTATTTTTAGGGTTTTGGGGGGAAGGAGGGTGTATCGCATTACATGCGATGGAATTGTACCCAAAGTGCTTGAGGCTAGAGTGGTTCGACCATCCATGTTAATGAAATGGTATTTCCAATTAGCTAATTTGGTATGCATTTTGTCAATTATAAACTGGAAGTCTTTGGCGTTTGGCGAGTGGTTGAGAACTGGAAATTTCAGGTATTTGCCAAACTCATTAGTGGATTTTATGCCAAAAAGGTTTGTTAGAAAATCAGTTTGAACTTTGAGGCAATTGTTTGGGAGAATAATTCTTGATTTGGAGGTGTTGATAGCAAGACCATATTGCTTACAAAAGAAGTCCATGCAATTTTCTATGCAAAGACTTATTTTTTTGTTTGCTTTCCCCATTTAGGGTTATATCATCCGCAAATAAGATATGGGAAAGGGATGGTTCATTCTTGCTAAGCTTACTAGAGTTCCTAACATCATACCAGGTTTTCATTTTTGTTTATAATTATTGGAAAAAATATATTTGGCCTGAATCGAACTTTACATTACAATAACAATGGAGAGAATTCGTGACAAATTGACAATCGAAGCTTATAGTTTGTTTTCTTCTCTCTTTTTGTGAAAGTATTTAGGATATTGGAATATTTTGAGATAAACTATATGGTGAGGATTAAATATTACACCTTTCTATTAGTGTAGTGTCATCCAGTCTCAATTTAGTTTGTTAGTGCAGCTTTGCTTAATTCAGTTCCTTTTTCATCTAATTGAATCAAGATTTGCGATAATGCTAATTTGGCTACAATATGAAGATATTTCTTTCTTTTTAATAAATGAGGTTCCATCCAACATAATTTTAGATGTGTAACAAATCAAATTACATTTGAATTCCAAACTTAAGTTTAAGTCTTGAAAGCCTTAATACAAGGCCTAAATATATATTTTTCTTAATCATCGTAATTTGAATAATATTGTGTAAATTCCAATTTTTTTCTTTTTTCTTCCTCTCTATAAGCTTCACTTCTCATTTTATTGTTCTATATGTCTTTTCGTATCAAAATTAACTATGTTTCCTCAACTTATAAACGTATTTTTGCATATACGACAACTTTAACTATTCAATTTTTGGTTATATTTCATCTTTTAGTGTCCATCTTACATATATGTCTTGCTATAATTATTAGAAAATATTTCATCGTTTATAAAAATAAATTATCAGTATTAGACATTGTAATTGTTTACATGAGCTAACAATTGTAATATTGTATCCATGTTTTACGTCGAGCACTACTTCGTGCATGCTCCACTCGGCTCCGGGGAGTCATTAAGGTGCATATCAAATGTTTACCCACAAATACTTATAATTTATTTGTAGAGCCTAATATATAGGGACAAATAGAGATAGAAATATGGCTATATGTTAGGTTTGGGGAACGTATCGTGAAGAGATAGGAGCGAGAAATGGTGATAAAATAAGTCCCATATCAACATGTAAGGGGGGGGGGGGTTGATGAAACTATACATCTCACATATTATACATGAACATACTTATGGCCCCTTTTCTTGCTCAGTTCCTAAAAAAGTGGACTCATCATCCCTCAAAAAAGTACATCTAAGGCGGAATTGATAAATTCAACTCAATTCATCGAGATAAACAAACATGCAATCAATCAGTAATTAAAGGAGAGGGTGATAAGAAGAGAGATGCAGAGATGAGATGAAGAAGATGAGTTGGAATTATATTTTATGTTAGCGTATTACACGTGAGTGTCCTTTATATAGACTCCACTTAATCGACTCCAACTTTCTCCATATTTCTATTTACACTTTAGTCCCTCAACTAGTTACAAGTGCATCCTAGTCTATACAAAAGTACTCCCTTTCAAGCTGGGGTGAAACACATCGAACACACCAAGCTTGGACTAGAGAGAATGGTGTTGTGATGAACCCAAGCCTTGGGTCATGAGATCAGCCAACTGCAAACTGGTTGAAAGATATTGAGGTGCCAACTGTCCATTCTTGATTTTCTCTCGAACAAAGTGAAAATCGATCTCGATGTGCTTAGTTCGTTCATGGAATATAGTATTAGTAGCTATTTGCAGAGCTGCTTTACTATCACAGCGTAAAGACATTGGTTGCTGAACATGGACCTTTAGTTCCTTGAGAAATCCTAAGGACCATGTGATTTTTGCAGCAGCTGCTAGACTCTTATACTCAGCTTCAGCTGAGCTCCAACAGACAGTTTTTTTCTTCTTTGACTTCCATAAAAGTATAAAATCTCCTAGTTTGATAATGTACCATGTGACTGACTTCCTGGTAATAGGATAGGAGGCCCAGTCTGAATCACTATAAGCAGACAATGTGCCTATAGGCCTGTGCTTAGCAAAATACCAAGACCTGGGGATGTCTCATATCTCACTACTCACAATGATGCATCCCAGTGAGATTGTATGGGATGCTGCATGAACTGACTCAACACTTGGACTGCAAAACTGAAATCTAGTCTAGTGATGGTCAAGTAGAGAAACTTCCCAGTGAGTCTTTGGTAGTTCCTTATATTTTTCAATTCTTCATCTCGATTCACCCCTACATGTTTGTCATAGTCAATAGTGGTCAATTTCTGGTTGAGCTCTTGTATGGCCCCATTAAAATTTCCTAATGATTTAAGATTTTAAAGTGCGCCATCGGTATTTGGGAATAACGTTTTCGAGTATTAAAAGAGACCTATGGGATATAACCACATCATTTTGAAATGAAAATATATGCTTAAGGTATGTTGGAACATATTAAGGAGGTTTGTGAGTGGGAAGAATTTGTGTGGAACAATTTTGATACATAAAGTGGAAAAAATATCTCAAATTGCACAACACCTTACTTTAAGTGAGAATTACTCTCATAGAAAAAAGATATTTTCTATGAATTTTGTCCCTAAAGCATAGCCCTCCGAGTATGGATTCAAACGCAGCAAACCATTTGTCATTTGGATATTCCTACAAGAAATGTATGATCAAATTACTAAAATAAGGCAGACGGGACGAAGAAAGTCTTGCTAAGTGTTTAAAGCCTTAAATCGCGCCTCGAGATCTCCACTTTTCGATTGTATACCCTAGATGGCTATGGATGAGGTTAACATTTTGTAATCATGGTTTCATACTTATATGAAAATTTTGAAGTGAATTGGAGTGGATGACATAGTATAAGCAGAAGGCCTTTGTTTGCAAAGATGACTTTCCTGCTTTCCTTAGTGAGGGAGGTTTGTTACCTTGTTCGACTGGACTTGTTGGTCCCGCTCTTTATTCGATCGTAACCCGGTTCGAGAACCTTCTCTCCATTCACTCAAAACTGCTCGGCTTCGCTTTCTACTTTCCGTAAGCGAGAACGGGCAAGCTCCTCAATTTGACCCGGTCCGTCACGCTTTGGACATCGCCACCGGGATCGAAGCAAGGTATCAAAGGAGAGTAAGTTGGAAAACATGAAATATAGAAAGGATGCTACTAGGGAGCTCGTCTGAACTCGTGCGCTGTGTGGGTTTGAATAATCCATGACCCCCAACAACTTCAAAAAAATAGCGAAGTATTGCCCCAGTACGCGAACTTGAATGAGAGCTCATCCATGTCTGCAAGACGCACGAGGATGCATAAGCTAAGCCTGAAGCATTTATATGGAGCATTTCGGTAGCTCACTTTCCCCACTCCTCTTAGCCAATTCTTGGAGCTCCTCTCCACTCTCTCAAGACCCCCAACACCTCCCTTCTTCAAGGTGAGTATTCCCTACTATTTTGGTGTTTCATTCCGTCAATTCTACTCTATAACTAACCAAATCCACCATAGAATCATTAGATTTTCAAGGATTCTTTCCAAGAGCTCAAGTGAGGACTTTTAAAAGATCTATCCTCAAAGGTAATTCCATCTCCTTTGACTTGCATGCATGACTTAATAATGAATATATGAGTAGCAATTTAGAGCTAGAACTTATTGCACGGTGATAGGAAGGCATAGTTTCACCAAATGGAAATTTTAGAATTTGTAGAGAATGAAAAGTGTTTTGTTTGATGAATTAGTTGGTTGGGGATGGATGGTAAGACATGAAAACCTTGATGGAGGTCCTAAACTATTAAAGGCTGGTTGTAATATGAATTGGTGGGGCAAAGAGTCGGTATTGGATAAAGAAATATAATCAATGAATGTTGTAGAGAAATGCGCATGCTCAATGTTTGATAAAATGCCTAAGTGAGCCGAGCCGAATGCTATGAACCCCTTCCTAATGATGGTCCAATTTGACGATGTTTCTATAGATTGATGTTACCAAGGGTAGTGGAACATTGTAGAAACTTTAAAAAAAGCTCAATCGAGGTATGTTGGCTAAACTCCCCCTTCTTAGAATTGAATCCCATGGTATTCATGCAATCGATGTAAGGCCCAAATTTATCGTATAGAAATTGCTATTCCGAATGTGCTTGCGTTGATAAATATATGTGAAATATGTATTCCTATGCTTTCATCATGCTATCTTATCATTTGATGAGGTGTTCAAAACATGGAATATGTGCTAAAAATGCCTAGACTTCAAGTAAAGTTCGAATGAAGATTGTTATGCCAAGTTGTGTGAAAGGTCTCTATGTTCCTTAGATTCTAAATTGCTCACATGTGTAATAAAAGTCTTGAATGAAAAGACTTTTTGTCTTTGATGATGATAATAATGTTAGAATGTGGAAAAGAACTTGAATTATGAAATACGACCAAGCGCCAAAATATGACATAACAATTGTGGCCACTAGTGCTGGTGAATTGAAAGATGTGAAAGAAGTATGAAATGAGGTGATTGATAAAAATGGTAATGTCTCGAGCGATACGGTCTAGCCGATCGGGCTGTGATCGGACACCATGTCGCACACATGGTGGTGACTGTGCTGGAAATTGTAAATGGAATTGTGATCATGGTTGATGTCTCAAATGAAACGACCTAGCTGATCGGGTCGTGATCGGACTCCGTGTAAGAATGCGTTGGTATTGTGGATGATGTTATATCGGTACTAAAGACCTCCCAACCTAAAATTGTGGAAACTTACTTGAAAGCTTATGTGATTCTTAACTTGATGTTTTTGGTATTGTTTGAAGCCTCTATTGAATTCATGATTGTTCCTTCTTGTATCATTCTATTGAGATGGTGTTTATTTATACATACAAGTACTATTCGACGGTACTAACATCCCTTTTGCCAGGGGCGCTGCATCTTTAAATGGATACAGGTGGTTCCACAGCAGGTAGCATTGATCAGTGATAGCAGTACATCCTTCTCCCAGCAGCCTTGGTGAGCCCCATTTCATTTCGGGGTCATACATCTTTTGTTCCTTATGTATTGTACTTGAGGTATAGCAGGGTCCTTGATGCCGGACCTTTTATAATACTCTTTTGTATCTATTAGAGGCTCCCTAGACACAAGGTGGGTTTTATATGGGTGCTGGGAAAGTCGAACGAAATATTATTGTGTTTGAATCATTTATCACGCTTCAAACTATGAAAAATGTGTGTATTGAGTTTTAAGGTAAGTTCAAACACTCTTTCATCTATTCCAAGTAATATTGTCATATGACGTGACAAATGGGCAAAGGCCTGAATATTAAGGAGATGGCACATGTATCATGTTGAACGAATGGTATGGACATAAGATAAGTACATAGTACGATGAGCATACTTTATATGAGAAAAGTGTTAAAAGTGATTAACCCACCTCCAAAGAGACATTGACTTGATAAATGGGAAGTAATATTAAATAGCACATGTGGGTATTGTTGGAAGCATGTATATGATCCTAAGGTGTAAAAGAAAATTTGTTATATAAGCATGTGATATATGGAAGGCATGACAAGGAGATTAATGATGAGAGTGTAAGTCTTTCATAGGAGACAAGAAGTTATGAAAGGAGAGTCAATTGAACCCACAATGAGAAGACCTTTGTACTATGAAATATAAGATTCCAGAAATGTACGAAGTTGTGTTGCACTCCTAAAGGATATTGACATGAGGAATTATAATCCCAAGCCCATGTGCCTGGATAAGAGTAGAGAACTTATGAGTTTAATACCACGAGGACTTAAATCTCCCTAATAGTCAATCATATACAAGAGGACTAGAGATATGAAACATGTGTCCCTCAAATGTCTAAATTCAAGACGGGTGTTGAAATGTGAAACATTCACCCCAAGTGGGGAAGGAAGGGTCATGATGAGGCTACTTAAGTACAATAAAACAAGAGTACGACCATGTAGCTATGATGCTTGAATATTTTGTTGAAGACATGTGTAGTCTAGAAAAGTGATAATGGATAACGTGATTCTCTGAAAGGATATGCTAATGATAGACCACTAGTACCCCAAGAAGGTGGAAGGTTCAGGAAGGTAAATTCTTCATACATGGCAATGTAAATGATAGGGTCCGCGATCCTAGAAACTGAGAGTAACGTTTGTAAAGGGATCTTATACTTGTTAGAGGGTCAGGGACAATGGAACCCAAGGAAGTACTATAGGTCAGATGTGAAAGGTTGCGAGTTTTTAGAATGGGTTAATCATGGATTTGCGATTTAACTAAATTTCCAAGGCATTAAGAAAGGCGGAATGAGTGAGAGAAATAAATGTGATGCTATAATAACCCAAGAGTGCATTTGGACTTGATGAAGAGCCTCTTAAGAATCTTACAAGCAAGGAAGTGTTAAGTGATACGCAGATGAGCACACTTTCCTACGGATATCCCAACAAGTGTCGAGAGGTGAGAAGGATGAATTACCAACTAAGGGAAAAGACCACGTAACATATGGAAGAGTGTATACTATTCACTAACTAGGGAGAATGGAGCGAGAAGAAATGGGAAGAAAATTTATAAATTGAGATGGTCATAGTTATTGTAAAATAGTTCGTATCAGAATAATGGACTCGCCTAGAGCACAAGTGTTACTAGAAGGTATAAAGGACTAACCGTAATGCAATCGACTTGGGTGATACTGAATATCAACTAAAGGATCAAGATGGAACTCATGTCTACATATTACAATGGAAAGTGAGACTATTGGTGGTGAAGTTATTGTATGATAAACTCAACAAACCAGGCACAATGATACTACGAGTTCATGGGAGATAGGAAAGTGTGTGGCACAATAAGGCTATCAACTATGCACCATGAGCGAAATGGAATGGGTATGAATGTTCCAGTTACAAAGAAAATATGGTACCGGCTTATTGTTCAGGCCAAATGGCAATCAAAAAGGGAAAGACAACACAATCTACCCAAAGGGAAAAGGAAAAGGTTCGAAACAGATTGGGAGAGGATGAACACTTGGTACGAACTAGACTTGTTTAACATGGTAGCTCTAAAGCTACAATACTAGGAAACACTATTGGTAGCTGCAATACTGGGAATAAGGTGAGTTACTCATCGAGGACAGAATCAGGTGGACTAAGTCTTACACTTAAGAGGAAAACCAAAATTCGTTGTTGAAGAATTTAGGAGGATCTCAAGTTTTAGAGAATGCCCTATTCAGGAAAGTGACTCTTCTTGAATTGAATATATATAAAGGGTGTTGATATGTGTTTTGGGAGGTGTTTAACAGTAAGAGGGATTGTGAAAATATTCACAAGGGAAGTAGAGTGGTTTCATAAATTCTATAAGGTACATAAGGAGGAAGGAGGATGGCCAAGAAAGGGTTGAGCACAACGTTACCTTACATATGATGCAATGTCGTGCATGTCGATGTTATTAGGGTGCTATCAGATGTTATTCATTTGAAACAGAAGCTCCCATAAGAAAACTCATCCAGTAATGTCTTTTGTTGAAAATTTGGAAGAGCAAGTTGCAAGTATTCACAGAAGATTGTAACCATGTCAGGGAAATTATTATAGAACTTAATTCCTAGGAGGTCTTATTTAAGAGAAATTTGATAAAGATGTTCCACTAATGATGAAACATGGTAAGGTGATAGTTTATGCCTCTAGGTAACTCAAGAATCATGAAAAGAACTATCCAACACAGGGCTTAGAACTTGCGGCAGTGGTATTTGCATTGAAGATTTGGCGCCATTATTTGTATGGGGTCCATGTGGATATAGTCACCGACCATAAGAGCCTTCAATATATTTTCAAACAGAAGTAATTGAATTGAGGCAAAGAAGATGGCTGGAGTTACTCGAAGATCACGACATCGATATTCTATATCGCCTGAGAAAAAGCCAATGCTGTGGCGGATGCTCTGACTTGGAAATCTATGGGTAGTTTGGCTCACTTGGAGGCACATCGAAAGTTGTTGAATGTTGGCCAAGGAGGTTCATCAGTTGGCTATTTTGGTAGTTTGTCTTGCGGACTCTAGTGAAGTAGGGGAATTGTGCAAAACAAGGTTGAAATATCTCATGCGGTGAAAGTCGGGGAGAAGCAATATGATGATCCGTTGTTGGTACAGTTGAAGTGGGGTTCATAAACATAAGACCATGGATATTTCTCTAGGCATGGATGATGGTACACTAAGCTACCAAGGGCGACTATGTGTTCCAAATATTGATGGTCTTCGGGGAATAATCACGACGGAGACTCACACTTCTAAGTATTTTGTGTAGCCAGGCTCTACAAAGATGTATCATGATCTTAAGGAAGACTACTGGTGGAATGATATGAAAAGGATTGGTCAGGTGGCGTACAATCTTGAGCTACCACCCGAGATGCCATTAGTGCACCCGGTATTTCATGTGTCTACGTTGAAGAAAGTAGTCGGAGATCCATCGCTTATCATACCAGTTGAGACTATTAAGGCTAATGAAGAACTGTCATATGAGGAAATTCCAGCTACCATTCTTGATAGACAAGTCTGAAAGTTGAGGAATAAAGAAATCTCCTCTGTGAAGGTGTTATGGAGAAACCAGTATGTTGAAGAGTCTACTTGGGAGGCCGAGAAAGAGATGAAGAAGAAGTATCCTTACTTGTTTGAATAACTATGTAATCTTTTTATGAAATTTTTCCCTACAAATTTTGTATCACTTGTTGAGTTATGTAAATGTGTTCGTTTCTGGTTATATATTGCTTATAAGGCCACAATTGGTGTTATTTTGTGTTATGTTACATCATTGTATTAAGTATATGTTGTTAGGATGTGTTACTGGGGTTCTCTGGTAGGTGGATAGGCCCAGTTACAAGGGAAACTCTATCGAAACTTTTGGAAATTTATGGAGTTAGTAACATTGGGAATTTTTCGTGTGTGGATGAAAGTTTAAGTCACATTGGGTATCTAAGGCAGACTCCAACCCTCATTAGAGGATGAATGATCCTAAGCGGGGGAGAATGTAAGGCCCCGTTAAAATTTCCTAATGATTTAAGATTTTAAAGTGCGCCAGCGGTATTTGGGAATAACGTTTTCGAGTATTAAAGGATACCTATGGGATAGAACTACATCATTTTGAAATGAAAATATATGCTTAAGGTATATTGGATCATATTAATGAGGTTTGTGAGTGGGAAGAATTTGTGTGGAACAAGTTTGATACATAAAGTGCAAAGAATGTTTCAATTTGCACAACACCTGACTTTAAGCGAGAATTACTCTCATAGAAAAAAGATATTTTCCATGAATTTTGTCTCTAACGCATCAAACCATTTGTCATCTGGATATTTCTAGAAGAAATTATGATCAAAATACTAAAATAAGGCGGGCAGAACGAAGAAAGTCTTGCTAAGTGTTTAAAGCCTTAAATCGCGCCTCGAGATCTCCACTTTTTGGTTGTATACCCTAGATGGATATGGATGAGGTTAGTATTGTGTAATCATGGTTTCATAATTATATGAAGATTTGGAAGTGAATTGGAGTATACATCATAGCAAGGTATCAAAGGAGAGTAAGTTGGAAAACATGAAATATAGAGAGGATGCTACTGGGAGCTCATCTGAACTCGTGCGCTGCGCGAGTTTGAACAAGCTATGACCCCCAACAATTTAAAAACAACAACAAAGTATTGCTCCAGTACGTGAACTTGAACGAGAGCTCGTCCATGTCCGTGCGACGCACGAGGATGCACAAGCTAAGCCTGAAGCCTTTATATATAGCATTTTGGTAGCTCACATCCCCCACTCCTCTTGGCCGATTCTTGGAGCTACTCTCCACACTCTCAAGACCCCCCAACACCTACCATCTTCAAGGTGAGTATTCCCTACTAGTTTGGTATTTCATTCCATCAATTCCACCCTACATTGAACCCAAATCCACCATGGAATCATGAGATTTTCAAGGATTCTTCCCAAGAGCTCAAGTGAGGACTTTTTCAAGATTCACCCCCAAAGGTAATTCCATATCCTTTGACTTGCATGCATAACTTAATAATGAATATATATGAGTAGCAATTTAGAGCTAGAACTTATTGCATGGTGATTGGAAGCCATAGTTTCACCAAATGGAATTTGTAGAATTTGTAGAGAATGAAAAATGATTTGTTTAATGAATTAGTTGGTTGGGGATGGATGATAAGACATGAATACGTTATTGGAGGTCCTAAAATATTAAAGTCCGGTTGTAATATGATTTGGTGGGGCAAAGAGTGGGTATTGTATAAATAAATATCATCAATGAAGGTTGTAGAGAAATGCGTATACTCAATGTTTGATAAAATGCCTAAGTGAGTCGAATGCTATGAACCCCTTCCTAATGATGGTCCAGTTTGACCACGTTTCTATAGATTGACGTTACCAAGGGTAGTGGAACATTGTAGCAACTCCAGCGGAAGCTCAATTGAGGTATGTTGGCTAAACTCCCTCTTCTTAGAATTGAATCCCATGGTATTCATGTAATCGGTGTAAATCCCAATTGATCATGTAGAAATTGCTAATCCGATTGTGCTTGCGTTGAAATATATATGTGCAATATGTATTCCTATGCTTTCATCATGCTATCTTATCATTTGATAAGGTGTCCAAAACATGGAATATGTGCTAAAACTATGCCTAGACTTCAAGCCAAATTCGAACGAATATTGTTATACCAAATTATGTGAAAGGTCTCTATATGCCTTAGGTTCTAAATTTCTCACGTGTGTAATCAATGTCTTGACTGAAAAGCCTTGTTGTTGATGATGATGATAATAAAGTTGGAATGTGAAAAAGAACTTGAATTATGGAATACGTCCAAGCGCCAAATATGATATAACAATTGTGGCCACTAGTGCCGATGAATTGAAAGATGTAAGAAATGAGGTGATTGATAGAAAATGGTAATGTCTTAGGCGAGACGGCCTAGCCGATCGGTCCGTAATCGGACTCCGTGTAAGAATTCAGTGGTATTGTGGATGATGGTATATCGGCACTAAAAACCTCCCAACCTAAAATTATGGAAACTTACTTGAAATATTATGTGATTCTTAACTTGATGTTTTTGGTATTGTTTGAATCCTCTATTGAATTCATGATTGTTCCTTCTTGTATTAATGATCATCCTATTGACACGGTGTTTAGTTATACATACAAGTGTTATTCGACGGTACTAATGTACCTTTTGTCGGGGGCTCTGCATCTTTAAATAGATGCAGGTGGTTCCACATCAGGTAGCATTGATCAGTGATAGCAGTACATCCTCCTCCCAGCAGTCTTGGTGAGCCCCATTTCTTTTCGGGGTCATACATCTTTTGTTCCTTATGTATTGTACTTGAGATATAGTCGGGGCCTTATTGCTGGCACTTTTGTAGCACTCTTTTGTATCTATTAGAGGCTCCATAGACACATGGTGGGTTGTATATGGGTGCTGGGAAAGTCAGACAAAATATTGTTGTGTTTGAATCATTTATCCCACTCAAACTATGAAAAATATGTGTATTTTGAGACTTTAAAATGAAGTAACTAATGAAATGATGTAGTATTGTATACATGATATCGCTATTATCTAATTAATGAAAATATGTATTCTCTTTGTTCATGAGCGAGTTTGGGTAGAAAGAATCTAATAGGCTTGCTCATCCGGGTTCCCTCGGTTGAGCGTCGGTCACGCTCCCTAAGTCTGGGGGCGTGACAACTCTTTAGGGGAGGAGATTGATTTATCTCCTACAAGATCAACCTCTGATGTCAATTGAACGACATACTTCCTCTGTGTGTGCATGATCTCTTTCTTTGATCTTAGAACCTCAATGCCAAGGAAATATCTCAGCTCCCCTAAATCCTTAACTATTAAAAAATATTGTGCAGTGTCTGTTTGGCTTCATCTATAAGTTTTGCATTGCTTCCAGTGATGAGCAAGTCATCTACATCCACTAAGATAACAACAATGTGAGAGTTTATATTCTTAGTGAAGAGTGAATGATCATAAGCACTCTGATGGTACCCTAGTTCCACCAAAGCCTCAGTCAATTTGATATTCCATTGCCTTGAGGCCTGCTTGAGACCACAGAGTGATTTAAGTAATTTGTAGACCTTGTACTCCCCTTGAATTTGCTAACCTTGAGGTAGTTCGATGTAAACTTTCTCATAAAGATCTCCTTACATAAATGTGTTATTGACATCCATTTGAAACATATTCCATCCTCTAGAAGATGCTATGCTTATGATTGTTGTCAAAGTAATCATTTTTGCTACAGGGGAGAAGGTCTCAAGATATTCCAACCCTTCTTGTTGTGTGTAACCCTTTTCTACTAGTCTATCCTTATACCTCTCTATTTCCCCATTTGCCTTATACTTTATCTTAACCACCCATTTGAATCCTAAGGCCCCCTTTCCAACATGTAGGTCAACAATTTCCCATGTGGAATTGTGTTCAAGAGGTTTAATGTCCTATTACATTGCTTCTACCCAATTTTTGTCCCGACAAGCTTCTTTGAAGCTCTTTGGCGCAACTATTGCTGAAAACACACCCAAGTAGGCTTTGTAGTTTGCGGACAATGTGTGTAGGGCACAATGTTTGAGATGTAATAACGATGATTCTGGGTGCTAGAGGTTATAACATAATACTTCATCCATATGGATGGTTTTGAAATTCTACCAGATTTCCTAACAGTAGCTTCATCTGCAGGAACTTCTTTCACAAGTGATTGATCTGTGACTGGTTGCACTTCAACTTATTCTTACAGATTGATGTATACTGGATCTATCAGATGAATCTACTGTCTGAGGGTCTACTGCGGTTTTTGGTTCCTTGACTAGTGTAGGTGATGGATAATCATGTGCATATTTAATTGGGGTGGTAGTAATGTCTGGATCTTTAGTGGATGTCTGCTCCTCATCATGAGGGTCATGAACCATTTGTCCAGGCATGAGTTCATTTGTGACAACATAAGGTTCACCACATGGAAACAGGTCTTCAGTATTCTAAGTTCCTTCCTTGAAAGGAAAGACTTGTTCCCTAAAGAGACATCTCTACTAACAAACACTCTTTTGCTATTTAGGTCATACAACCTGTACCCTTTTTGAGTTTCTGAGTAGCCTATAAGAAATGACTTTCTTGCTTCTAGAGTATCATGTAGTACTTCATATGGGTACTTTCCTTACAACACTCTTGTGCGCAGCTTATTTATCAAATATGCTTTTGTTCTGACACAGTAACCCCAGAACCTCATTGGCACAGAGCTTAGGAACATCAGTGCCCTTGCAACTTTTAGGATGTACCTATGCTTTATTTCAACTGTGCTATTTTGCTGAGGTGTATATGGAAAACTACTCTGATGTATGATTCTTAGAGATATCAATAAATCATTACACTGAGAATTAAAGAACTCAATACCATTATCTGATCTTAACACTTTCACAGTCACACCAAATTGATTCTTTATCATAGCAAGAAAGTTTTTTATTACAATCAACACCTCATATTTTGATTGAATCAAGCATACCCAAGTATACCTACTGTATTCTTCCACAATGGTGACAAAACAATATTTTCTATAATATGTAAGCACTCTATGGGGTCCCCAAATATCTAAGTGAACTGGTTGAAAACTACTAATGGAACTGGTGCTACTTAAAGGGAATTTTAACTTACATTGTCTAGCTAATAGACAAATATGGAAATTTTTCTACACATGCATATCCACTTTATTTTTTAACTCTGGAATATGTTGCATTGACTTCAATAATGCATGTCCTAACCTCAAGTGCCAAAGTTCACTTTCTGATCCCTTGTGCATGAAAAAACCTGATGCAACTACAATTATGTTCTCCTTTAGAAGATACAACCCATTGTTCTCTCTACCAATGTCCATCACCCTGTCAATGTAAAGATCCTGAAATATATAAAAATCAGGAAAGAATGTGACTGAGCAACTGAGATTATTAGTGAGTTTTAATATTGGCAGCAAATTGAATTTAAAATCTGGTACATATAAGGCATTTCTAACTATCTTATTCCCTAATATAGATGTTTCTCATGTGTGTGTGATTTGTGCCTTATTTCCTGTAGGCAACTGCGCTTCATTTCTTCCTGGATCATCAGTCTCACATAGCTCAGAATATCCTTACAATATGTGACATGATGTGTTGCTCCTGCGTGTATCACCCAACAACACATACCTGCATTTGCTAGCAAGAAAATTATATATGTCATATTTGTGGAACACTTCGATGTTGCTGGTTTGGATAACAACTTGACCAACTGCTTGTATGTTCTTATGTAAAGAATTGTTCATCCCCCGCACTTGCATGGTTCATGCTTTTCTTTCCTCATTATTTGCATTCACATTGTTGGTATAAACCTCTCCTCTTTAAGTCTGATTTTTTTCTTTTACTTTTGAAATTAGCTGGATAGCCAATTATTTTAAAACAGTATTCCTTAAGATGACCTTCATATCCACAATGCCATGACGACAACCTTCACTCTGTTTCCATCACCCATCAACAGTACAAAGCACGATTTATTATATATGAAAAATAGATAGCATAACAAAAATAATCTATGCGCATCAACATTATTTTGTAAAAGACATAGATACATCATCTTGTAGAATTATATTTAAATATAATACACAATATATGCAAAAACATCTTGATTCATCATTTCAAATGATCTAGAGCCAACTTTCCCAACTTGGTAGCCACCTTAGCTATTCCAAAAAACTACACCACAAGGAGGCATTTTGAAGTACCTTAAAAAATCAAGTAAACACCGATCAACTAAAGTAATTGCCACTTATTGCACACATGTTGGAGAAAATTTAACATAGACCCTCATATAATTAATTGGAACTTAGTGATAGGCTCTAATTGAAAAAAATAGAAATTAGTAGGAAGTGTCAGCTTCTCAATTGGTTTGGTTTGTGATTCATGTAAACTAAAAGTGCCATTGTTTGAAGCCTTACTACAATCTGCAACTGTCATGGCAGCTGTAGGCAACTGCGCTTCATTTCTTCCTTGATCATCAGGTTCTTCTCACATAACTTAGTATATCCTTGCAATATGTGACATGATGTGTTGCTCCTGTGTGTATCACCCAACAACACATACCTGCATTTGCTAGCAAGGAAATTACACCTGTCATATTTGTGGAACACTTCGATGTTGCTGGGTTGGAAAACAACTTGACCAACTGCTTGTATATTTTTCTGTAAAGAATTGTTCATACCATGCACTTTCATGCTTTGCCTTCCTCGTTATTTGCATTCACATTGTTGGTATAATCCTCTCTTCTTCCAGTTTGATTTTTTCTTTTACTTTTGAAATCAACTGGATAGCCAATTATTTTAAAACAGTTTTCCTTAAGATGACCTTTATATCCACAATGCCATGACGACAGCCTTCACTCTGATGCCATCGCCCATCAACAATACAAATCACGATTTATTATATGTTAAAAATAAATAGCATAACAGAAAAATTTATGCGCATCAACAATATTTTGTAAAAGACATAAGTACATCATCTTGTAGAATTATATTTAAATATAATACATATAATATGCAAAAACATCTTGATTCATCATTTCAAATGAGCTAGAGCCAGTGTTCCCAACTTGGTAGCCACCTTAGCTATTCCAAAAACTACACCACATGGAGGCATTTTGAAGTACCTTCAAAAACCAAGTAAATACCGATCAACTAAAGTAAATGCCACTTATTGCACACATGCAGGAGAAAATTTAACATAGACCCTCATATAATTAATTGGAAACTTGGTGATAGTCTCTAATTGGAAAAAATAGAAATTAGTAGGAAATGTTAGCTTCTCAATTGGTTTGGTTTGTGATTCATGTAAACTAAAAGTGCCATTGTTTGAAGCCTTACTACAATCTGCAACTGTCATGGCAACTTTAGGCAACTACGCTACATTTCTTCCTTGATCATCAGATTCTTCTCACATAGCTCAGAATATCCTTACAATATGTGACATGTGTTGATACCCAATTTTTCCTCAAAATATTTTTAAATTTTGCATATATACCTTCAAAATCATGCTTTCATAGCAATTGGTATTTTCTATAATTTTTCTATATTTTTATTAATTTATTTTATTTTATCTAGCATTTTTATTTCCAATAATTAATTATAAAATTGCATTCTAAATGATTTCAAAAATATTTCTGGATTTAATTTATTATTTAGGGTCTTACTGAGACCAAATTATTTCATAATTATCCAAATTGGCACTCTTTAGCTATAATTACAATAACTTTGCAATTATAGCCTAATCATATGTTTTATACTATTTGTTTCCAATAATTAGTTCTTTTATATTTAAATACTAATTAATCATTTTAATTTATTTCCTAAGCATTAATTTCATTTTTTATAATTATCAGCTATTTTATGAATTGTTTTTAGCTAATTTAAATGGATATTTAACAATTAGCCACCATTATTTCGAAATTGGTCTAATCCCTAACCCAATTGAAATAACCCAACAGACCCAAGCCCAATTCTTATACTACCCGGCCCAACCCTGATGCAATCTCGACCGTTGATCAAATCTGATCAACGGTCCAAATAATCCCTTTCCATAATAAAACCTAAAGTCTACCCCCTTCCCCCTCTCATTTCACTCTCTCACTCCGCCGACTCGTCTCTCTCATCTCTCTCTAAACGCTCCACCTGCTGAGCCTATCTTTCTCTTTTTCGGTCGTCGCCTTGCCGGAAAACATGGTGGTTTCACCACCCACAACCTCATGGCTCCATCCTTAACGAGTGTCACAGCCTTTGAAGACCTCAAGTGAACCAGAGGCGGTTCACTCACCTCCTACGATCTCATGCCATTTTTTTGCCATCCATGGCCGTCCGAGTAAGATCTTACCACTTCTCGATTGAAATCGGTGATTTTTTTTTTTTTAATTTTTCTTCTCCTCTCTAGGTTCACTTTGAAACCCTAACTTCTAATCTTTTCGATTTTTCTAGATCTGTAACAGATCTATAAATATTTTGAGTTATTTTGATGTTTTCTTTAAAGGCTTTTCATTTTGCTATCACGCCCCAAAATCCGAGGGACGAGACCGGCGCCTAACCGGATGATTCCGATCAAGCGGACATGAATTGCCTTTCTTACCTAACGCGATATCCCATAGTTACATTATACGTTTTATAAATGAAATAGCAAAATAGAGCCAAGATATGTATTTTCATCATAAGTGCATTTTCCTTATTTAGAGATTCGACATTCGATAATACCAAAACACATGTGCTAAATATAACATTTCCGATGCGGAATCACGATTCTAATAAATACAACCGCTACCCAAAATACATGCACAACCCACATAGTGTCTGCGGGGCCTCTAAGAATATTAGGAGTTTACATAGACTTGCCGGCAACAAGGCCACGGCAATACCTTTAGAGACACAACATATACAAAAGGAGATGGTATAGACTACACACGGCCTCGAGAGGAAGTGGGGCTAACCAGAACTGCTGAAGGGATGAAGAGGAGGCACCACTATCGGCGGTCGGAGCTACCTGTTATGGAACCACCTACATCCATATAAAAGATATAGCGCCCCCGACAAAAAGGGACGTTAGTACCATTGAATAGTACTAGTATGTATGAACAAACTTTAATCTAAGTAAAATCAAAGCAATACACAGATAGAAGGCAGTCAGAGAAACCAAACAGTTATTACACAGGGATACAGAGAATCACAAATGAGGTTTTCACAGCTTCTTATTTCAATTATTCTCATGTTGCGGCGTGCAACCCGATCCCACCTTACAATCACATTCCACCCTTATTTCTTCTCATAATTCCACCCTTATTACTTCTCAACATATCATCCTTATTTTACCTGTTGCGGCGCGCAACCCGATCCCATCGTACAATCACATTGATAGCAACAACAACCAATAATTCAATCACAAGGATTTCTATCATCAAGAGTATAAATTCATAACAACCAAACAACCATGTGAAATAAAGGGAACAATAACTTTTACCAAACAGTGAGTCATGTACGGTGTGCCGTAATCATTTAGCTTAATTAAATCAATCCACATTTCCTTTCCATCGTTTTCTACACAACCTTTAGCACTTTGATACATTCAATAATTGGGTCCGTTATCATTTTGTTCATTTAGTAGCACTTCCTTTCATACCGAGATATTCAAGCATATGGCGAGTTTTGCACATGATAGAGTAAGTACAAAGAATCACAGTTCACAATCTCACATAGCATGGTGACATGGAGAATCAACTAAGGCATTCAGAGAACAGAACCCTTCATCACATCATAATAGGACATTTGATTCAAATACAATCAAACCCGGAATACATAGCGAATGCTCAGACACCAACAAGGCGACTCTACAAAGATTAAAGTTAGCCATACATACCTCGAGTCGGAATTTTCATTTAATATCTATTTTCAAACCACCGGACCTCTAACGCCTTCAATCTAATTTACAAGATGACATGTTTAGACTTAGAATTAGAAATCATGAACTCATTTGGGCATTTTATCAAATACTATGTGATCCCTTAGATTAACTAAACCCTTTTTAGTGAAAGATTACTCTAACTTGCTTCCCTTTACTAGGTTATGGTAAGTTAATCACATGCATGCAAGGTCTTAACTCTCATCTTCACTAAACACCTAGGTGTGTCCCATTTTAGCTATATTCAGAGAATTTAAGGAAGAAATGGGGTGATAACTTTACCTCTTATGGTGAAGAAGACAACGACTACTCGAAGAAGATCCAGGCTTGAGTAGAAATGGAGGACCAATTTTGTGAAGAAGATGACTTTCTCTCACTAAACTCACTCTCCCTTCTCTCTATTTTAGACAAATAGACGTTAAAATGAAAGGGGTAGGTGTTTTATTAGGCCGGGGGTCAGGTATAACAATTAGAAATTAGAAGTCCTGAAGCAGGGAATGCGATCGTATTCCTGCTATGCGGTCCGCATTCCTGTCGCTTAAATGGCCCTCAGCTGGGCCAAAATGGGAAACAGACTGCCCAGGTATACGACCACTATGCGGTCCGCATACCTGTTATGCGATCGCATGGTGCATCGCATAACCTCCTCTGCAAAAATGGAGGTGCAAGAATGCGACAACTATGCGGCCCGCTCTGCCAAAATGCGATCGCATTTTGGGCCGCATAGCCGTCCTCAAAATGGACAGCAATTGTCCAGGTATGTGACCACTATGCGGTCCGCATACCTGATCTGCAATCGCAGATCCGCACTATTCTCGAAAATTTTATCTTTTAAGTCCTGAGGTACTTTTACTTAAAAAAAAGTTCGTTTTTAAGAATTCCTACAGTTATAACAACATATGGACCTACCCGGTCATCTTATTTAGTTAAGAAATTTTATAGGTCTTTACATCCTCCCCCACTTAAAATCATTCGTCCTCGAATGAGGATCGAGAATCACTAAGCTATGAAAACATGACTTGCCAACCCCCAATTCTCACTAACTCTAATATTTTCTGAAATTTTTTCCTGAGTTTCCTCTGTAATTAGGGCTATCTACCTGTCAGAGAGCCCCCGAAACACATTGTTAACCAATTCCACACAGTTTAGTTACTTCATCAACTTACACATAATTTGGTTACCTCCACAAGTTGTATATATATTCAATTACTTCAACAAGCTACACATAGTTCGTTTAACACCACAAATTTGCACATAATTCATCTATTACAATGAGTTGCACATAATTCAGCTATTTCAAGGATTTGCACATGATCCAACTATTCATAACATCTACAAATGTGTGTACTTGCACAAAATTTGACACAAAGGTGTAATTGCTTAGAGATGGTAGTTCTCAAGACCACTACTAGACTTATTCAAACAAATGGGGATATTTCTCTTTCATTTCATTTTCCGCTTCCCACGTGGCTTCTTCGACTTGTTGACTTCGCCATAATACTTTAACCGAAGCGATCTCTTTGTTTCTCAACCTACGAACTTGCCTATCAAGAATAGCAACCGGAACCTCTTCATATGACAACTCTTCATTAATTTCAATGGTCTCAACCGACACGATGGCAGATGGATATCCAATTACCTTCCTCAGCATGGACACATGAAATACTGGGTGCACTAATGACATCTCAGGGGGCAATTCCAACCTATACGCCACCTGCCCTATCCTCTGAGCAATCCTATAAGGCCCGACATACCTGGGGCTCAATTTCCCTTTCTTCCCAAACCGCATCACTCCCTTAATGGGAGACACCTTCAAGAATACCCAATCATCTACTTGAAACTCCAAATCTCTTCGACGAGCGTCCACATAGGATTTCTGACGACTCTGAGCAGCCTTCATCCTCTCCTGAATGACTCTAACTTTTTCCATAGCTTGGTGCACAAGATCCGGTCCTAGCAGTTTTGCCTCACCAACCTCGAACCATCCAATCGGTGACCTACACCTCCTTCCGTATAATGCCTCAAATGGGGCTATCTGAATACTAGCATGGAAACTGTTATTGTAAGCAAATTCTATAAGCGGCAAATAATCATCCCAGCTACCCTTGAAATCTAATACACAAGCCCGTAACATGTCTTCAAGCGTCTGAATAGTCCGCTTTGCCTGGCCGTCTGTCTGCGGGTGGAAAGTTGTGCTGAGAGTTACCTGCCTACCCAATCCTTGCTGAACTTTTCTCTAAAAATTAGCTGTGAATTGGGCCCCTCGATCCGAGATAATAGATACTGGAGTGCCATGGAGCCTGACTATTTCTTTGATATACAACTGAGCGTAGTGTTCTGCAGTATCGATGGACTTGACTGGCAAGAAATGCGCCGACTTCGTGAGCCGATCCACTATCACCCAAATTGAGTCGAACCTACGTGGAGTGCGGGGTAACCCCACCACAAAGTCCATATTGATCATTTCCTATTTCCATGTTGGTATTTCCATAAGCTGTGCCAACCCACCAGGCCTCTGATGCTCGGCCTTCACTTGCTGACAATTCAGACACCTAGCCACAAAGTCTGCCACACCCCTCTTCATACCATTCCACCAATAAATCTCCTTGAGATCGCGATACATTTTCGTAGAACCTGGGTGTACGGATACCTGGAATTGTGAGCCTCCGCCATAACTCTCTCCCGAAGATCATCCACATCCGGAACACATAGCCTCCCTTGGCACCGCAAAACACCGTCATCATTGTCGAGTGAAAATGCTGAAGTCTTGTGATTCAGAATTGATTCTCTCCACTGTGCCAAAGCTAGATCCCTGAATTTCTTTCCCTTGACTTCCGCTACAAGCAAAGACTCCGCTCCATTACGCACCACGACATTCCCTTCATCTGAGGCCGAACGACAGACCCCCAATCTGGCCAACTGATAAACCTCCTGAGCCAAAGGCCTCTGACTTGTTTCCAAATGGGCCAAGCTACCCATGGATTTCCGACTAAGAGCGTCGGCTAACACATTCGCCTTCCCTGGATGGTACAAAATATTCATATCATAATCCTTGAGCAATTCTAACCACCTCCGCTGCCTTGAGTTCAACTCCTTCTGTTTGAATAAATACTGAAGACTCTTGTGTTCTGTGAACACGTCCACGTGGACCCCGTAAAGATAATGCCGCCAGATCTTCAATGCAAACACAACCGCCGCGAGCTCCAAATCATGCGTCGGGTAATTCTTCTCGTGATTCTTGAGTTGCCTAGAAGAATACGCTATTACCTTACCACACTGCATCAATACACACCCCAAACCAACCCTTGAAGTATCACAATATACCACAAACCCTTCTGAACCTTCCGGCAAGGTCAACACCGGCGCCGAAGTCAATCATGATTTCAATTCTTGAAAACTCTTTTCACAAGCATCGGACCACTGAAACTTAACCGCTTTTTGCATCAGCTTAGTCAATGGGGAGGCGAGAGTAGAGAATCCTTCCACAAACCTCCGATAATATCCAGCTAAACCCAAGAAACTACGGATCTCCGTCGGGGTCGTTGGCCTAGGCCAATCCTTCACTGCTTCTATCTTTTGGGGATCAACCTGACTCCCTTCCCTTGAAACAACATAGCCCAAAAAGGTGACTGATTCTAGCAAAAACTCACATCTTGAGAACTTTGCATACAACCGGTGCTGATGGAGAGTCTGCAGAACTGCCCTGAGGTGATTAGCATGATCGTACTGACTCCGCGAATAGACAAGGATATCGTCGATGAAGACTATTACGAAAGAGTCAAGAAACGACTTGAAAACCCGATTCATAAGATCCATAAAAACTGCTGGGGCGTTGGTTAGCCCAAAATACATTACCAAGAATTCGAAGTGCCCATAACAAGTCCTAAAGGCGGTCTTAGGAATATCCTGCTCCCTGATCTTCAACTGGTGATACCCGGACCGTAAATCAATCTTTGGGATGAACCTAGCACCTTGCAACTCGTCGAACAAATCATCTATCCAAGGAAATGGGTATTTATTTTGTATGGTGACCTTGTTGAGCCGTCGATAATCAATACACATCCGGAGCGATCTATCTTTCTTTCTGACAAAAAGAACCGGTGTGCCCCAAGGCGACACACTTGGCCTAATGAAACCCTTTTCTAATAGGTCTTTCAATTGCTCCGTTAACTCTCTCAATTCTGCCGGCGCCATTCTGTAGGGTGGAATAGATATTGGATGCGTATATGGCAATACATCAATCCCGAAATCGATCTCTCTATCTGGTGGAATCCCAGGAAGCTCACCCAGAAATACTTCAAGAAATTCATTCACAACGGGCACGGATTCGGGAGCAGGCACCTCTGAAGTGGTGTCCGCAACCCAGGCCAAATGGTCGATGCACCCTTTCCTGATCATCTTTGAGGCCTTAAGATAGGAAATAAACCTACCTCTTGGCACTATATTATTCCCCTCCCACTCGATAACTTGTTCATTAGGAAACTCGAGCCTCATAACTCTGGTTCGAAAGTCGAGTTTGGCAAAGCACGAATAGAGCCAATCCATTCCCATGATAACATAAAAATCTACCATTCCTAGCTCAATAAGATCGGTCGTGGTATCCCGACCACACACCGTGACAACACAATTCCTATAGACTCGTGCGGCCGTAATAGAATCACCAACCGAAGTCGACACAGGGAACGACTCGTGAAGCTGTTCCGGTTCTTTCCCAAAAGTTGAAGCAATAAATGGAGTAACATATGACAAAGAAGACCCGGGATCAATAAGAGCATAAATATCATGTGATTGAACAGTCAGAATACCTATGACAACATCTGGAGAAGCCTCCGCACTCTGGCGACCACTCAAAGCATAAAACCGACTGGGTCCCCCTCGACCCCGTGCTCCACCCCTAGCTGCACCGCGCCTTGCTAGAGCTGGAGGGCCGCGGGTGGGGGGCGTGCTGAAGATATAGCGGCTGAAGAACTGGATGGCTAAGCAGTGCCCCTACCCGTGCCCTGACTGGGTGCACGGTAGTCTTGCTGAACATGGCCTCTCACTCCGCATCTATAGCATACCGGTATGTCCAAATAATAGGGCTCAGAATGAAACCTCCCACACTTAGGGAATGGGGCCCTCCGCTGCTGCTGGAACCTCCTACCTGAACGACCCGACTGATGGAACCTCCTGCTATCTGAACCTGGTCCAAAGAGACCTACTTGCTGATAACTGTGCCCTGATGGCGGTGCACTGGCTGAGGACTGAGCATAGGACTAAGATGGCCCTGATGACCCTCTCCAAGGGCTGACCTCCCACCTGCAACTGAACTCCCAGGGTTGACCGCTGACCGGGCCCTACTACTACTCTCTCTCTCTCCATTCTTATCTTTAATTTCCGAGCCTCCATAGCCTAGGAGAATCCCACAATCTTCCCATAGTTCATATATGAGTGCAGAGTAGCTGTAGCAGCTTCATTAATAACCAAGGGACCAAGGCCCTGCACGAACCGACGAACTCTAGCCTCTATAGTAGACACCATATGAACAACATATTTGGACAAACGCACGAACTCCATATGATACTCCCACACACTCCTGTTGCCATGCTTGAGGACCTCAAACTCCATAGCACGGGCTGCCATAATCTCGACAGGCAAGAAATGATCCATAAAGGCATCTACAAACTCATCCCACCTCGTCGGAGGGCTCCCCTCTCCAGGGGAACTCTCCCACATCTCGAACCATGACTATGCCGCTCCCTTCAGACGATAGGAAGCTAACTCAACTACCTCTGTCTCAATAGCCCTCATAACCTGGAGGGTCTTGTACATCTCATTAATGAACTCCCGAGGATAAACCTCTTGGTCAGTTCCTGTGAACTCTAGAGGGGCTTATCGTAGAAACTGGTTGACTCTGGAACCTGAAGAATCCCCTTGCTCACTAGAGGACGCAGGGGAGACATTTGATCTTCGATCGTGGGAGGCCACTAGCTGATTCAACATCTGGATATCTCCCCTGAGGTCCTCATAAAAAATGCCGGGACCGGAAGCTGGAGCTGGAGGTGGGTCAGGAACATCAGCGGGAGGGATTTTAACACCCTCCGCTGGAGCAGGGATAGGAATAGTCTGGCCTGGAGTGGAGGAGTCAGGCTGATTTATGGCCGTTGAGTCATTCACACCCGCACCATCAGTTGGAGCATTTATGACCACTCCTGGGGTGGCATTGGCCTCTAGGCCGAGCTGAGCTCTCTTCTTGGGTGCCATTTACTGAAAATTGGAACAACGCACGAGTTAGAGATAGACAACCTCACCTTTCACCACATCGCACGAAATAGAATAGCAATAAAAGGGTACTTTCCTAAATGTCCATGCAGCCCCCTAATTATAGATGTGGTAGACAACACATCGATAAGAAGGGCTCTACTAGACACGGCTCCGAGACATCCTAGGACACTTTGTAAAACCTTAGGCTCTGATACCAAGTTTGTCACGGCCCAAAATCCGAGGGACGAGACCGGCGCCTAACCGGATGATTCCGGTCAAGCGGACCTGGATTGCCTTTCTTACCCAACGCGATACCCCGTAGTTACTTGATACGTTTTATAAATGAAATAGCAAAATAGAGCCAAGATATGTATTTTCATCATAAGTGCATTTTCCTTCTTTAGAGATTCAACATTCGATAATCCCAAAACACATGTGCTAAATACAACATTTCCGATGCGGAACCACGATTCTAATAAATACAACCGCTACCCAAAATACATGCACAACCCACATAGTGTCTACAGAGCCTCTAAGAATACTAGGAGTTTACATAGACTTGCCGGCAACAAGGCCCCGACTATACCTTTAGAGACACAACATATACAAAAGGAGATGGTATAGACTACACACGGCGCCGAGAGGAAGTGGGGCTCACCAGAACTGCTAAAGGGATAAAGAGGAGGCACCACTATCGGCGGTCGGAGCTACCTGCTATGGAACCACCTACATCCATATAAAAGATGTAGCGCCCCCGGCAAAAAGGGACGTTAGTACCATTGAATAGCACTAGTATGTATGAACAAACTTTACTCTAAGTAAAATCAAAGCAATGCACAGATAGAAGGCAGTCAGAGAAACCAAACAGTTATTGCACAGAGATACAGAGAATCACAAATGAGGTTTTCATAGCTTCTTATTTCAATTGTTCTCCTGTTGTGGCGCGCAACCCGATCCCACCTTACAATCACATTCCACCCTTATTTCTTCTTATCATTCCATCCTTATTACTTCTCAACATATCATCCTTATTTCAACTGTTGCGGTGCGCAATCCGATCCCACCGTACAATCACATTGATAGAAACAACAACCAATAATTCAATCACAAGGATTTCTATCATCAAGAGTATAAATTCATAACAACCTAACAACCATGTGAAATCAAGGGCACAATAACTTTTACCAAACATTGAGTCATGTACGGTATGTCGTAATCATTTAGCTTAATTAAATCAATCCAAATTTCCTTTCCATTGTTTGCTACACAACCTTTAGCACTTTGATACATTCAACAATTGGGTTCGTTATCATTTTGTTCATTTAGTATCACTTCCTTTCATACCGAGATTCAAGAACATAGCGAGTTTTGCACATGATAGAGTAAGTACATAGAATCACAGTTCACAATCTCACATAACATGGTGACATGGAAAAACAACTAAGGCATTCAGAGAACAGAACCCTTCATCTCATCATAATA
>MDKH01201616.1:0-20236 GCA_005239495.1 Nicotiana undulata | reverse complement strand
TCTAAAAAAGTTAGTAAAATTTTAAATATTCAAAAATAAAATCTAACACGGGGTACCTGACCGTCAAAAATAGTACTTCTTCAGGTGGATGGCATTCCAACGTGTTGGTAGAATCCTGCCGTCCATGGCTTCCAACTCGTACGCGCCTTTGCCTGCTATGCCTCGGACCTTATAGGGACCATCCCAATTTGGGTTTAGTTTACCAGTTCCTGCTTCCTTTGTTGACTGGAAGACCTTTTTAAGTACAAAGTCCCCAATTTTGAAATACCTGAGATGAGCTTTGCGGTTGTAGTACCGTTCTATGATTTGCTTTTGAGCTACCATCCATATTAAGGTTGCATCTCTTCGCGACTCGAGCAGGTCTAGATTGGTCTGGAGTTCAACATCATTCGTTTGTTCCGTAGCTGTCGTTACTCTTAAGACTTGGTTCGCCAATTTCTACGGGTATTAATGCCTCAGAGCCATAAATGAGTGCGAAAGGACTTTCTCTCGTAACTGTTTTTGATGTAGTCATGTATGCCCATAACACCGCTGGTAATTCGTCGGGCCAATTGCCTTTGGCTCTGTCTAACCGTTTCTTTATATTGTTGATGATGATTTTGTTCGTGGATTCTGCTTGTCCATTAGCTACGGGATGATATGGTGTTGATGTGATCCGTTTGATTTTCCAGCTGTCGAAGAATTCTGTGATTTGAGAGCCTATAAATTGTGGGCCATTGTCACACACGATCTCCTTTGGAATTCCAAACCGGCATATTATATTTCTCCATAAGAAACTCTTAACCTCCTTTTCCCGCACCTGTTTGAATGCTTCTGCTTCTACCCATTTTGTGAAGTAATCAGTAAGTACAAGTAGGAACCGTACCTGACCTTTAGCTGGGGGAAGAGGTCCTACTATATCCATTCCCCATTTCATGAAGGGCCATGGTGATATAATAGAATGTTACAATTCTGCTGGTTGGTGCATTTTATTAGCGAACCGCTGACATTTATCACATTTTGATATGAAATTCTCTGCGTCTTCTTCCATCTTAGGCCAGTAGTATCCTGCTCTGATTAAGGTTTTTACCAAAGGTCTTGCACCTGCGTGATTTCCACAGTGGCCCTCATGGACTTCTTTTATCACAAACTCTGTCTAGTTAGGTCCGAGGCACTTAGCTAGGGGTCCTCAGAACATTTTGCGATACAAGGTGTTGTGAACTAAACAGTATCTAGCTGCTTTGCGGCGGAGCGCTTGAGTTGCTTTTTTTTCTTCAGGCACGATACCGTTCTGCAAAAAGTTAAGAATTCTGTTTCTCCAATCCCAAGTTAAATTATTGAAAGATACCTCATTCTTGTTGTGATCGACTGTCGAATGGAAGAGGTGTACGACGATAGTGTTGTCTTTATTGGTTACGTCTGTAACTGCTGCGAGGTTGGCCAATGCATCTGCTTCAGCATTTTCCTCTCTAGGTATTTGTATTATTTTCCACACTTTGAACTGTCTCACAAGTTCTTATGCCTTTTCTAGGTACTGTTGCATTCGAGTTTCTCGAGCGATGTAATTCCCCTGTATTAGATTTACCACCAGTTGTGAATCGCTGTTGATTTTGATTTGTTCAATTGATAACTCTCGTGCCAATTCTAAACCTGCAATAACAGCCTCGTACTCTGCTTCATTGTTAGTTATTGGATAGCATTTGATTGCTTGTCGTATCTTTTCACCCGTGGGTGATATTAGTACAATACCTAATCCTGCTCCTTTTATATTAGATGAGCCATCTGTAAATAGGGTCCACTGACCTGGGTTTATACCATTGAAAAGTTGCAACTCCTTTTCTACTTCAGGAGTAATATTATTGCTAAAGTCAGCTACAAAGTCGGCCAATATTTGTGATTTAATTGCAGTTCTAGGTTGATATGTTATATCATGTTCACTTAATTCTATGGCCCATTTGGCTAATCTTCCTGACAGTTCTTGTTTATGCAAAATATTCCTTAAAGGATATGAAGTTACGACAGTAATTTGATGACATTGAAAATAAGGACGCAATTTTCTTGATGCCATTATTAATGCTAAAGCTAATTTTTCTAGATGTGGATATCTAGTCTCTGCATCTAGTAAAGTTTTGCTTACATAATAAATGGGAGATTGTTTACCTCTTTCTTCTCTTACCAGTACTACACTTATGGCAATTTCTGAGACAACCAGGTAGATGTATAATCTTTCTCCTTCTTTTGGCTTTGATAGCAATGGTGGTTTTGAAAAGTAGATCTTCAAGTCTTTTAAATCCTGTTGACATTCTTCAGTCCATTCAAACTGATTTTGCTTTTTAAGAACTGCAAAGAATTTAAAGTTTTTTTTCGGAAGACTTAGAAATAAATCTCCCTAAAGCTGCTATTCTTCCTGTTAATCTTTGGACTTCTTTTTTATTTCTTAAGATTTCAGGTATTTCTTCTATAGCTTTTATCTGTGCTGGATTTACTTCTATTCCTCTGTTAGACACAAGGAATCCCAAAAACTTACCAGATTGTATTCCAAAGGCACATTTTTTCGGGTTAAGTTTCATATTGTACCTGCGTAAGATATCAAAAGTGACATAGAGATGTTGTAGATGATCTATTGCTTGTGTTGATTTTACAAGCATATCATCGATGCAAACCTCCACTGTTTTGCCCAAATGCTCTTGGAACATTTTTGTTACTAACCTTTGATAAGTGGCACCTGCATTTTTTAACCCAAAAGGAATAACATTATAACAATATGTCCCCCGGTTAGTGATAAAGGAAGTCTTTTCTTCATCCAAGGGGTCCATTCTGATTTGGTTATAACCAGAATATGCATCTAAAAAGCTTAACAATTTATGACCCGCGGTTACATCGATCATTTGATCTATATGTGGAAAGGGAAATGAATCTTTAGGACATGCTTTATTTAAATCAGTATAATCTACACATACTCGCCATTTGCCGTTCTTTTTAGGTACTACTACTGTGTTAGCTAGCCAGTCAAGATATTTTACCTCTCATATCGAACCTATATTTAAAAGCTTTTGGACTTCTTCATCGATCACTTGATTTTTAAAAGGTCCTTGCTTTCGTTTCTTTTGTTTAACAGGTACGAACGATGTATCTTCGTTTAATTTTTGAATCATCACTTTCGGTAGGATACCTGTCATATCCGAATGGGACCATGCAAAGCAATCCTCATTAGCCTTTAAATAATTGACTAACATACCTTTTTGTTCTGGAGTTAATCTTTCCAACAATTTTATGCCAATGTAAAGTTTCCTTTCGGGCTTTTGTTCAGATATGGGAACAACCTCGAGTTCTTCAGCAGTTGTTTTGATATGTTCTTCTTCTTCTGGTTCACGAATGAAATCTGGTCTGGAGTCTATGTCCGCATGTTCTGGCTCATTCTTGATGATTACAGGATTTGTTTCGTCATTATCCTCTTCCGTACCTATTGGAATATCTATTTCTTTGGTACGTAGCTGATCAGAAGTTTGTTCCATACCTGTTTGTTGATGAGCCTCTGTTTGACAATTCGTTGTTTCTTCCGCGTCTTTTTTGTTGTTAAGAGTTATTGAATTAATATTCCTCGAGGTTTGCTGATCACCCCTGATTTGCCTTATTCCCCATTTGGAAGGGAATTTTATTACTTGATGTAAAGTAGATGGGACTGCTTTCATGTCATGAATCCATGGTCTTCCCAGGATGACGTTGTAAGTCATTTCTGTATTAATGACTTGGAACTTTGCATTTTTGACTACTCCTTCAACGTAAGTATTAAGTTCGATCTCACCTTTAGTTATCACTGTTGAATTGTCGAACCCAGATATGGCTCGAACCTTTGGAATCATTTTGTTTTCTACTAGCATTTCTTCCATGACTTTCATCAAGATAATATTAATTGAACTGCTTGGATCAATCAACACCCTTTTAACGTTAGTGTCATGAATGAGTAAGGATATTACCAGCGCGTCATTGTGTGGAAGTAGTAATCCACCAAAGTCTGCGTCATCAAAAGATATCTGTTCTTCCCTCATTGTTTCTCGAACCCCCTTTCCGTGGGTGCTCGTGACTTTTGAGGTTAGCTGGCAGATTATCTCGTTTACTTCTTCTCCTCCATGTATGACATTAACAGTCCGTTTTGGGGAGGGTGGTTTTGGTGGCTCCTGCCTGTTCTTCATATATGCCTGTTTACCTTTATCACTAAACAAGTTTGTTAAATAGCCCTGTTTTAATAGATGTTCTACTTCACCTTGTAAATATCTGCAATCTGTTGTTCTATGGCCGTGATCATTGTGGAATTCACACCATTGATCGAGGTTCCTCCTGTTAGGATTAGAACGCATTTCTTTCGGCCATTTAACTTTGTCTCCCATACTTCTTAGTATTGAGACGAGCTTAGTGTTGCTTACATTAAAGTTATGGTGTCCAATTCGGGTAATATCCCGGACTTGCTCATCTTGATCTCTCCTGGACCTAGATGAGGATGAGTTTGTATCTCTTCCCGAAGGTTTTGTATTTTCGAACCTAGGGCGTAGGTCACGTCTCGAGGGTTCTAAGTAAGGATCATACATGTTTTTACCTGACTTTTTCTCTGATTCCAGGCGTCTTGTTCTGTGATATTCTTCATCTTTTGATTGTGTAATTATATCCTCTTCAATCCTTAGTCTAGTACTGTACTTGTTATATACATCATTCCATTTCGTGGCTGGGAATTCTCTTAGACTCCCTTTGAGTCGTCTTGTGGCTTCTGAACTTTTCTCGTTCAAGTTACTTGTGAATGCCATGGCTGCCCAGTTGTCAGGCACCCTTGGTAGTTGCATTATTTCCCTTTGGAATCTGTCTACAAACTCACGGAGCAATTCCTTGTCTCCTTGCTTTATCTTTAATATATCTTCCATTCGTTTTTCAACTTTTTGTGCACCAGAATGTGATTTTATAAACGAATCTGCAAGTTCAGCAAAAGAATTTATAGAGTTTTTAGGGAGAAGAGAATACCAGGTTAAGGCTCCTTTCGTGAGTGTTTCTCCGAATTTTTTGACAATGACTGATTCTATTTCCTCTTTTGTTAAATCATTGCCTTTTACTCCAGTGGTGAAAGCAGTCACGTGATCATGTGGGTCGGTTGTTCCATTGTATTTGGGGACATCAGACATTCTAAACTTCTTGGGTATAAGTAATGGGACTGCACTTGGCTTCCATCGTTGAGAATACCTATCCACATCGATTCCTTTGATAATAGGCGGAACACCAGGGATTTTCTCGATGCAACCATTTTGTTCTTTCATCTGCTTCTGCATGGTTAATAATAAATTTTGTAATTCTGAATTACTAGTTGTACCTGGTCGAGTTTCAGGAAATGTATTGAGAGTTTCATCCCTGGTTGAATTTGTTAACCCCGCTAGCAAATCTTCTACTATAATTGTATTATTCAGAGGCAGTGTTGGTGGTACTGGAGGTACTTTTGGTAATCCTCTTGCAAATTCTCGCAAAGCCTGTCCCACGTATTCAGCAATCATTTGCCTTATTTGATCTGGTTCTACTGGTTGTTCATTATTGTTACGATTGTTAGCTCTTTCAGGAGATGGTTCTCTCAAAACTCGCGGAGTTCCTCGAGGAGGAGTTGAAACTGGGGTTTCATTTCTTTGCTGGTTGTTATCGTCATTATTGTTGACGTTGTTGTTGTTGGAATTTGACATGATTTTAAGGATATCGATTGGTAGCGAAAACGATGATTATTAGTTTCCCGGTAACGGAACCAATTTGTTTAACCAAAGAATAAGATCCTTTGACTAAAGATTAATTTAGGATAAACTCGGGGTAATGATAATCAAATTAACAAAATAAAGAATAAAGTAGTAATAATTTTGAGAGCAATATGCAAAGAATAAAATAGCTTCGTATCCCAGAATTCAGATGTCCCTGTTTGTTACATTTTTATCCCTTTTATAGGGATATTCTCCTAGTACAACGTTTGGATTTCTGTCATGATAGCCTATTTAATGATTAATTATTACATTAATGAGGCGTTACAATGGTGAATAGTAACTGTTATTTTAGGAGTTACATAACGTACAAGACATTGATTGCTGATCTTCGAATCTGTCCATTATTTGGTCCGGATTCGTTATGACCGTGTCTCTTCTTCTTTGATGATATTTCCGCAGCTAATTCCTTGTATTGACTGTACCTTTTTATCCCGTGTCCACGTGTGATGTTTTATTTGGTCCACCTGGTTGGCTGAGTCATCCAAAATTTGTACACGTATGAGGCTATATTTTTTACCAATACAATAACGCTCTATGATTTGTTTTTGAGCTGCCATCTGTATTAGCGCTGCTTCCCTTCGTGGTTCAAGTAGATCTAGATTAGTCCTCAATTCGTCATCGTTTGCTTCCTCCGTGGCTATTATAAACCTTATGTTTGGTTCGCTAATTTCCACAGGTATTAAGGCTTCTGAGCCATAGACAAGTGCGAATGGAGTTTCTCCCGTGGCTATTTTTGAAGTTGTTCTGTATGCCTATAGTACCACTGGTAACTCATCAGGCCAATTTCCTTTGGCTTTATCTAGCCGCTTCTTCAGGTTGTTGATGATGATTTTATTCGTTGATTCTTCTTGACCGTTAGTTACGGGGTGGTATGGTGTTGAAGTGATCCGTTTGATATGCCAGCTTTCGAAGAATTCTGTGATTTGTGAGCCTATGAACTGTGGGCCATTATCACACACGATCTCCTTTGGTATACCAAAGCGGCATATTATGTTTCTCCATAAGAAGATTTTAACTTCCTTTTCTCGCACCTGTTTGAATGCTTCTGCCTCTACCCATTTTGTAAAATAGTCGGTTAGCACGAGTAAAAACCGTACCTGTCCTTTAGCTGCAGGAAGAGGTCCTACTATATCCATTCCCCACTTCATGAAGGGCCATGGGTATATTATGGGTGCAATAATTCCGGTGGTTGGTGCATGTTATTGGAAAACTTTTGGCATCTGTCGCATTTGGATACGAAGTTCTCAGCTTCTTCTTCCTCCATCTTGGGCCAATAGTACCCAGCCCTGATTAGGGTTTTTACCAAGGATCTCGCCCCTGCGTGATTTCCACAGTGTCCTTCATGAACTTATTTCATCACGAACTCCGTTTGGTTAGGTCCGAGGCATTTCGCTAGGGGACCTCCAAATATCTTGCAGTATAATGAGTTGCAAATGAGGCAATACCGTGCAGCTTTGCAGCGAAGTGCTTTAGCTGCTTTTTTGTCTTTAGGTATGGTGCCATTCTGAAAAAAATTTAAAATTTTGTTTCTCCAATCCCAAGTTAAGTTGTTAAAAGTTACCTCATTTTTGTCAGGGTCGATCGTTGAATGAAATAGATGTACGACAATTGCATTGTCTTCACTTGTTATTTCAGTGACTGCTGCGAGGTTAGCTAATGCATCTGCTTTAGCATTTTCCTCTCTAGGTATTTGTATTACCTTCCACGTTTTGAATTGTCTCACGAGTTCTCGTGCCTTTTCTAGATATTGTTGCATTCGAGTCTCTCGAGCGATATAAGTCCCCTGCATTTGATTTACAACCAGTTGGGAGTCACTTTTTATTGTGATTTGCTCGATTGAGAGTTCTCGTGCCAATTCTAGGCCTGCAATAACAACTTCATACTCTGATTCATTGTTAGTTATAGGATAACATTTGATAGCTTGTGTCTTTTCACCCGTGGGTGATATTAAGACTATGCCTAAATCGGAACCTTTTACATTGGAAGAACCATCCGTAAATAGGGTCCACAAACCTGGGTTAGCGTTGTTAAAGAGTTGTAACTCTTTTTCCACTTCAGGGACGATGCTATTATTAAAATCAACGACAAAATCAACTAAAATTTGAGACTTTATTGCAGTCCTAGGCTGATATATTATGTCATGCTCACTTAACTTTATGTCCCACTTAGCCAATCTTCCTGATAGTTCTTGTTTATGTAGTATATTTCTTAATGGATATGAAGTCACAATGGTGATTGGATGACATTGAAAATATGGTCGTAATTTTCTAGATGCCATTATTAAAGCTAAGGCTAAGTTTTCTAGATGTGGGTATATGGTTTTAGCATTTAGTAATGTTTTGCTTACATAATAAATAGGAGACTGTTTACCTTAATCTTCCTTTACCAATACCGCACTTACAACGATTTCTGCGACAGCAAGGTAGATGTACAACATCTCCCCTTCCTTTGGCTTTGATAGCAGCGGGGTTTTTGATAGATAAGCTTTCAGATCTTTGAGGGCCTGCTGACATTCTTCAGTCTATTCGAACTGATTTTGCTTTTTGAGAACTGAAAAAAATTTAAAACTTTTTTCGGAAGACTTGGAAATAAATCGTTCCAAGGCTGCAATTCTTCCCGTTAGTCTTTGAATTTCTTTTTTGTTTGTTAGTATATCAGGTATTTCTTCTATAGCTTTAATCTGAGCAGGATTTACCTCCATTCCTCTGTTTGATACAAGGAAACCCAAAAATTTACCTGATTCGACGCCAAAAGCACATTTTTTGGGATTCAGCTTCATATTATACCTGCGTAAAATTTCAAAGGCAATAGAGAGGTGCTGGAAATGTTCTTCTTCCCATTTTGATTTTACCAGCATGTCATCTATGTACACTTCCATCGTCTTCCCCAGATGTTCCTGGAACATCTTGGTCACTAGCCTTTGGTACGTGGCTCCAACATTTTTTAAGCGAAAAGGCATGACTTTATAACAATAAGTCCCCCTGTTTGTAATGAAGGAGGTTTTTTCCTCGTCTGAGGGATCCATTTTGATCTAATTATAACTAGAATACGCATCTAGAAAGCTTAAAAATTCATGAACTGCGGTGGCATCAATCATTTAATCTATGTGCGGTAGTGGGAATGAATCTTTGGGGCATGCTTTATTTAAGTCATTATAATCTACACATACTCTCCATTTACCATTCTTTTTAGGTACTACCACAATGTTAGCTAGCCAGTTAGGGTATGTTACCTCACGTATCGAACCAATTTTCAAGAGTTTCTGTACCTCTTCGTCAATCACTTGGTTCTTGAAGGGTCCTTGCTTTCTTTTCTTCTGCTTAACAGGTACGAAAGATGGATTTTCATTTAGTTTATGAGTCATCACTTCTGGTGGGATATCTATCATATCTGGATGGAACCACGCAAAACAGTCTGCGTTAGCCTTTAAATAATCAATTAACTTACCTCTTCGATTGGGGCTCAGCCTCGTGCCTATGTGCACTTTCTACTCGGGCCTTTGTTCAAATAGTGAAACAGCTTCGAGCTCTTCCGTGGTTGTTTTGACGTGATCATCTTCCTTCAGTTCTTGAAAGACGTCCGATCTGGAATCTATGTCCGTATTATTTTATGCATCCTCCGTATTGACTTGGTTTAGCTTCTCATGACTATTTCCTTCCGTTCCTGTTTGAATCGTAGCTTCTTCATTACCTGTTTGGAAAATAGTTGTTTCCATACCTGTTTGGTTGCCAACTTCTGTGTGGGAGATTTCTTTACCCTTTGATTCATTTGTTTCCATTTTTTTTGTTGTAGTGCACCACATAATTTATATTTTTCGAGGTTTGCTGATCACCTCTAATCTGTTGAATCCCCCATTCGTAAGGGAATTTTATTACCTGATGTAAGGTAGATGGCATTGCTTTCATGCCGTGGATCCATGGTCTTCCCATAATCACTTTATAAGCCATGTCAGTATCAATGACTTGGAATTTGGTGTTTTTAATTACTCTCTCGGCATAAGTGCTAAGTTCGATTTCTCCTTTGGTTATCACTATGGAGTTATCAAACCCTGATACGGCTCGTGCCTTTGGGATCACCTGGCTTCCCAAGAGCATTTCTTCCACGACTCTCAGCAAAATGATATTGACTGAACTACCTGGATCAATCAAAACCCTTTTAACATTAGTGTCATGAATGAGTAAGGATATTACCAGAGCATCGTTGTGAGGGAGAATTAGTCCGCCGAAATCTGCATCATCAAAGGTTATATTATCTGCGTCTGGATTTTCTCGAACCCGCTTCCCGTGTGTAATTGTGAATTTTGTGGCTGTTTTGGAAACCACTCTGTTTACTTCTTCACCTCTGTGTATCACGTTGACTGTTCTTTTTGGAGATGGGGGCTTCGGGGGCTCCTACCTATTCTTCATATATGCCTGCTTAACTCTATCACTAAACAATTCTGCTAAGTAGCCCTGTTTCAATAATTGCTCTATTTCACCTTGTAAAAATCTACAATCTGTAGTCCTATGTCCATGATCATTATGGAATTCACACCAGAAATCTGGATTCCTTTTATTTGGTTTTGACCGCATTTCTTTGGGCCAACGAACCTTATCACCCATATTTCTTAATATTGAAACGAGTTCTGGGGTATTTACATTGAAGGTATGATCCCCAATTCGGGCATTACCTCTGTGTCGTTCATCTCGATCCTTCCTAGATCTAGATGAGGATGAGCTTGCATCCTTGTTCGATGGTCTATATTCTGACTTAGGGTTTTCGAACCTGGGACGATTTTCACGTCCCGAGGGTCCCATGTAAGGATCATACCTGTTTTTACCTGATCTCTTGTCTAATTCAGAACATCTGGATATGGTATGATCTTCATCTCTCGAACGAGCAATAGTATCTTCTTCTATTCGGAGTTTGGTACTGTACCTGTTATAAACATCATTCCATGTTGTAGCTGGGAATTCTCTCAAGCTTTCCTTGAGTCTTCTCGTGGCTTCTGAACTTTTGTCGTTTAGATTGCTCGCAAATGCCATAGCTGCCCAATTATCAGGCACCCTTGGTAGTTGCATTCTTTCGCACTGGAACCTGTCTACAAATTCACAGAGTAGTTCCGTGTCTCCTTGATTTATTTTAAATATGTCCTCCATTCCTTTCTCGATTTTTTGCGCACCGGAGTGTGCTTTTATGAAAGAATCTGCAAGCTCAGCAAAAGAATCAATAGAATTTTCAGGGAGAAGAAAATACCAGGTTAGGGCTCCCTTGGTAAGTGTTTCTCCAAACTTTTTGAGAAGGACTGATTCAATATCTTGTTTTGTTAAGTCGTTTCCTTTTACTCCGGTGGTAAAAGCAGTCACATGGTCGCGTGGGTCAGTTGTTTCATATTTAGGAACGTCAGGCATTTTGAACTTCTTGGGTATATGCAAGGGTGCTGCACTTGGTTTCCAAGGTTGTTGAGAATATCTATCAACATCAATGCCTTTGATAACAGGTGGTACTCCAGGAATTTGCTCGATTCGATCGTTTTGTTCTTTCACCTGTTTCTGCAAGGTTAGTAGTAAATTTTGTAATTCAGAGTTATTAGTCATACATGGTCTCGTTTCGAGAGATTCATTAGGAGTGTCATCCCTTGCTGAGTTTGCCAACCCAGACTGAGGGTTTTCCACGGTGATAGTGTTATTAGGAGGTGGTGTCAGTGATGCAGGTGATGCCGCTGGTAATCCCCTTGCGAATTCTTGCAAAGCTTGGCTCACATACTCTGCAATCATTTGCCTTACCTGATCTTGTTCTACCGTCTGTTCATTATTATTATCGTTGTTATTGGATCTATCTGAGGATTGTTCCCTTGAACCACATGGGGTTCCTGCAGGTGATGGAACTGGGTTCCATTCCTTTGCTGGTTGTTGTGGTTGGAGTTCGACATATTTCAGAGGATATCTCTTGAAAAGCAAACAAAGATTATCAGGTTCCCGGTAACGGAACCAATTTGTCTAACCAAAGAACTAGATTCTTTTACTAAAGCTATTTTTAGGATAAACTCGGGTTTTTGATAATCAAGGAAATAATGATAAGTAAAAGAGGAATAAGTAAATGGACAATGATATGATGCGCAGAAAAGTAAAATGTATTGTATTCGTAGTTCAGATGATCTTTACAAGTTATATTCTCTTCCCTTATATAGGGAATTTCTTAATATAACGTATACCTCTTACAATGATCACTCATTAATGAATAATTATCACATTAATGGGACGTTACAAAAGAGTAACCGTAATTGTTGCGTGAAGGTTGTGTAACATGTGAGTCATTAATTGAGGATCTCTGGATCTGCCCGTAGCTCTGTTCGGATTCATTCTGACTGTGTCTCTTCCTTGTCTCAATCAGGTTGAGTTTCATGTAGCTGGTTACCCCGTAGGTTTATTGATCTGTGCCTCTTTGTTCCGTACCTCTTTATAGAATCATATCCAGCTGTCATGTTTTCCTTGGTCCACGTAGACGGCTGAGTCATCAAGGATCATCATACGTGTGAAACTCGTTTTTACCAATACAACTGTCATGCGGTGACATTGAAGAAAGTTGCTCACTCATAGCCTAACTATCCTTGCCAAAAGAAAACTCCGCAGGAACAATCTCATCGACCCTCGACTCACGAAGTGGTTCAGTATGTTCTCTTCTCTTTAACGAAGATCTAGAAGCCCTAGCCCTCGAAGAAGACGAAGGGATATCACACCTAGAAGATGTTGGGGGAGAAGAATAAAAAGAAGAACCCATGGAAGGAGTCAAACTTAAGCTCCTAAGCCTACCGCCTCTCCTACTCCGTGTTGGAGCAGAAGAGGGAGTTAATTCATCTACAATAATGACTTTTCTAGATTGTTGGTTTGAAGAAGACATATTTATGAAGACGAAGAATTTACAAGTAAAGAATGAAGGTTGGAAGTGTTTCGTGAAAGTAAAGAAAGGAAAAGGGGTATTTATACTCGAAGGCGACTGTCAAAAAATGGAAAAAACGGTGATGTGAAAGTTATAATTGAAGTTGTCACTTTCTGACTAATGCAGCCGCAAAAAGCCCTAAAAGGCGCTGAATAATTGCAGAACCAACCCGAGAATGCCACGTGGCACGAGCATTAAATGAAGTTACAAACGATGTGTACATTCAGAGACGGATGCAATGGTACGAGTGAAGCGGTGGCAAAATATTCCCGCCATAAATGAGTGTCCACTTACCAAATATTAATCGATAAATAAATGGTAAGTGGGGGGACTATCTGTATTGGTAAAAATGATCTTCACACATGTAATAATTATGATGACTCAAAAATCTATGTGGAGCAATGATAAAATGACAACTGGACAAGACTTTATGAATAGGTACGAAATAAAGAGGAACAGAACAACATACCCATGGGGTAATCAGATACGGGAATATCAACCTAATTGAGAAGATGAAGAGACACAGTCAAGATGAATCAAGGCAAACTACAGGGCAAATTCGGGGATCTTCAATTAATGAGCCAAACATTACATAATCTTCACGCAACAGTTACGATTAATCGTTGTAACGTTACATTAATGACATTATTAGTTATTAATGCTCAATCACTGAAAAGAGTAGACGTTATATAAAGAAATTCCCTATAAAAGGGAGTAAAATATTACTTGTAAGGACACATTCGGACCACTATTGAATTATACTTACTTTCTGTGCATCTTTATTGCTTTCTATTTACGAATTTACTTACAATTATTTCCATATTCTCTTGGTTATCAGAAACTCGTGTTCTTCTTAAAATAGCTTTGGTAGAGAATCTAATTCTTTGGTTAAACAGTTGATGCCAGCATAACCTGATGACTTTTCCAACATTGGGTCCCACTCCCTAGTTGATGCCAACATAACCTGATGACTTTTCCAACATAGGGTCCCACTCTCTAGTTGATGCCAGCATAACTTGATGCCAACATAGGGTCTCCACTGTCTAGTTGATGAATTTCCAACATAAGGTCTCCAATCCCTAGTTGACTTCACCTTTAGACATAGGGTCTCCACTCCCTTGTCTACATTCACTCCGGGTACACCAGTCCCGCCTTTCATCACATTCAATAACGAAGTAGTATAGAATTTTATTACAATAACTTGCAAAATTTTCCTAGTAAAAGCTGGGGCAGAAAATTTCGTTTGTATGTTATTGATTTTGTGCAGATTACACTTTAGGACACTGGATTCAAAACAACCAAAAGAAGAAGTTTCAATCCACAATAAAAGAAGGAAAGAGAAAGTCGAACCCAAAGTATAGGAGTGGAGAAGACGTGGACAGCTCAGGACGAGATTGGAGTCATCAGTTTTGTATGTCCCGCCTTGATCCGAAAGACGAGAAGATTGAACCAGCACCTGCGGCTAACATCATCAAGATCCAGGCCAGAGTCAGCATAAAGAACTAGCCAAGACTCAAGACCAAGCTTCGGAAATTTACATATAGGGATCTTGTAGCTCGTAGTTGATAGGCTTATTTAGTCTTTTTTATTTTGTTACTTTGGGGTAATAAGGAGCTCAGCAACAGTAACAGCAACAGTGAAATCACAGCTTTCCGGTACTCCCAGCTGCCAAAACTTCCAGAACTACACTAATATGATTCCTTTATAGCCAAGGATATGTAGGCAACCTTTGAAGCAAGGTTCGGTCAAAAATTTCCAAAGTGCTTCCCATGGAGTATCTAAACGGGTAAAAGTTGTTCATAACTGCTCACTTTGACTTTGCCCGAAAACTCTTCGTGTTTCCGAGCAAAGAGGGGCAGCTGTGAGTATGTAATTTTTACCTCATTAAAATATTCCTACAAAATTAATTAATAAATTAGTTTTATTTATTGTTAGTATTTTTTAGAATATGTGGTGTTTATTTGGGAATTATTTGCATTTATAGTCACAATATTTATTTTTAAAAGTTATAAAAATAAAAAATAAAAATTTAAACCTTCATCATCTTGCATTATTAGGTTTTTTTAATTTAGTTTAATATCTAATTATATAATTTAATACATTATTAGAATAAAATCACAAAAATTGTTGTTTTTTTACATTTATTGGTATTAATGTTAAAACTAATGGTTTTATATTTTATAAACTAAAATTGATTAATTAGTTAAATAATAAAGATAAATAGCTAATTAATTTCACAAATTAATATAACTTAGTATTTAATTAGGATTGAGTTAAATTAATCTAATTTTTAGAAATTAATATGGAGTTTCATTCATACTAAATCGGGCTGGGCCAGTCATTAACTAAGCCCAATTCCCTTTCTTTTAATTTAAATCCGCCCAGCCCAATTAAAACTCAATTTGCTTCATCCCCCTCTTACCCAAAATGACACTGATCGTCCTCAGCTACAGATATTAGGAGTTTCCTTGGTTTGGCGGGTTATTACCGTCGCTTCGTGGAGGGGTTTTCTTCTATTACCCTTGACCAGATTGACCCAGAAGGGTGCTCCATTCAGATGGTCTGATGAGTGTGAGGAGAGCTTTCAGAAGCTCAAGTCAACATTGACTACAACTCCGGTATTGGTCTTGCCTACTGGTTCAGGTTCTTACACAGTCTATTATGATGCTTCTAGAGTTGGCTTGGGATCGGTTCTGATGCAGAACGGTAGGGTGATTGCCTACGCGTCCAGACCGTTGAAGGTTCATGAGAAGAATTATCCAGTGCACGATCTTGAGCTAGCTGCCATTGTTCATGCTTTAAAGATTTGGCGTCATTATTTGTATGAGGTGCAGTGTGAGATTTTCACCAATCATCGTAGCTTGCAGTATCTGCTGAAGCAGAAGGATCTGAATTTATGTCAGAGGAGATGGTTGAAGCTTCTTAAGGATTATGACCTCACCATTATATATCATCCGGGAAAGGCCAATGTAGTGGCCGATGCCCTGAGTCGCCGAGTAGGGAGTTTGGGGAGTCTAGCCTATCTTTCAGCAGTAGAGGCACCCTTGGCACGTGATGTTCAGGCCTTAGCAAGGCAGCTTGTGAGATTGGATTTGTCAGAGCCTCTGCGGGTATTAGCTAGCATGGCTTCCCGGTCAACTCTCTACGATCAGATTAGAGTGCGCCAGTATGATGACCGACACTTGTTGGTTCTTCAGGACAGGGTCCGTCGAGGTGATGCCAGGGATGTGACTATTGGTGATGACGGGGTTATGAGGATGCAGGGCCGTATTTGTGTGCCCAATGTAGATGGGGTTCGAGAGTTGATATTAGCAGAGGCCTAAAACTCGCGGTACTCCATCTATCCGGGTGCCGCGAAGATGTACCAGGACTTGAGACAGCAGTATTGGTGGAGGTGGATGAAGAGAGATATTGTTGAGTATGTAGCACGGTGTCTCAACTGCCAGCAGGTCAAGTATAAGCACCAGAGACCAGGTGGATTGCTTCAGGAGTTAGTTATTCCGGAGTGGAAGTGGGAGCGGATCACCATGGACTTTGTAGTAGGGCTTCCACGGACTTCGAAGGGATTTGATGCTATTTGGGTCATTGTGGATCGACTGACCAAGTCCGCGCATTTCATTCCTGTCAGTACTACTTATACTTCGGAGAGGTTAGCTGGTATCTACATCAGGGATATTGTCCGATTGCATGGAGTCCCAGTTTCTATCATTTCTAACAAAGGTACTCAGTTCACATCTCAGTTTTGGAGAGCCATGCAGAGAGGTATGGGTACGAAGGTAGAGTTGAGCACACCATTTCACCCTCAGACCGACGGGCAGTCAGAGCGGACTATTCAGATCTTGGAGGACATGTTGCGTGCCTATGTGATTGATTTTGGTGGCTCGTGGGATCAGTTTTTTCCACTAGCAGAGTTTGCATATAATAACAGCTACCAGTCCAGTATCCAGATGGCGCCGTATGAGGCTTTAAATGGTAGGAGGTGCAGATCTCCGGTTGGTTGGTTCGAGCCCGGCGAGGCTATTAGGCCCAGATTTGGTTCAAGATGCATTGGAGAGGGTGAAGTTGATTCAGGAGCGACATCGTACGGCTCAGTCTAGGCAGAAGAGCTATGCGTACCGGAAGGTTCGGGGTTGTGTCTTTCATAGAGGGCGATAAGGTGTTGGTGAAGGTGTCACCCATGAAGGGTGTTTTGAGGTTCGGGAAGAGGGGCAAGCTTAGTCCCCGGTTCATTGGTCCTTTTGAGGTTCTTCAGAAGGTTGGGGAGGTGGCTTATAGACTTGCCTTACCACCCATCTTGTCTAGTGTTCATCCGGTATTCCATGTGTCGATGCTTCAGAAGTATGTTGGTGACCCGTCTCATGTTTTGGACTTCAGCACAGTTCAACTCGAGGTTGATATGTCATATGAGGTTGAGCTGGTGGCTATATTGGCTAGCGAGGTCAGAAAGTTGAGGTCAAAGAAGATAGCTTCAGTGAAGGTACAGTGGAGAGGTCAGCCAGTATGCCCAGGCCCAGGCCTTCTTGGACAAATGCCCAGGCCTTCTTGGACAAATGTCATAAGATACTACGCACAACAGGGATATTAGGTTGGAGAGCGGGGTTCCATTTACTACTTTCTAGTTCTCAGGAGCTGCACTTGCTTGGTGGGAGGCCTATGAGAGGCGTAGACCCGCCGATGCAGCTCCCCTTACATGGCATCAGTTCTCCATTCTCTTTTTGGAGAAGTATATACCGCAGTCCCGCAGAGAGGAGCTGTGCAGAGAGTTCGAGCAGTTGCGTCAGGGAGACATGACCGTGACGCAGTATGAGATGAGGTTCTCTGAGTTGGCACGTCATGCCATTTGGCTAGTCCCCACAGACAAAGAGAGGATCCGGAGGTTTGTTGATGGTCTCACTTACCAGCTACGGATGTTTCTAACCAGGGAGAGGGTATCTGGCGCTTCTTTTGAGGAGGTAGTTGACATAGCCAGGGAGATTGAGTCAGTGCGCCTTACAGGAGCGTGTTGAGAGGGAGGCCAAGAGGCCTCGAGGATCTGGTAGTTATGGTGGTGTTTACTCAGGAGGTCAGTCGCAGCATAGCAGAGGTCGTCCATTCAGGCCTCCTCATCCAGCTCGTCCAGTTTACAGTGGTGCTTCATCAGGACACGGTCCCCGTAGCTCCCATCCGGGCCGTTCATCATTCAGTGCACTTCTAGCCCAGAGCTCATCTCGTCCACCATCAATTCAGGGTTCTTCAGCACATGGCTCTTCTAGCAGCTACTCTGGTTTTAGGGGTTGCCTTTAGTCCCCACCATCATTTGCTGAGAGGGGTTGCTTCGAGTGTGGGGATCAGAGTCACATCAAGATCTATTGTCCCCGCATTTCTAGTAATTCATTTCAGCACAGGAGCCGGCCTCCAACTTCAGCACCAGTTTCTACACCACCCGCTCAGGCAGCCAGGGGTGGAGGCTATTCAGTTAGAGGCCGCCCTAGAGGGGGAGGTCGATCTAGTGGAGGACATGCCCGTTTCTATGAACTTTTGACCAGACCAGATGCCATAGCTCATAGGAAGTGATTACAGGTATTATCTTAGTCTGTCACCGGGATGCTTTGGTATTATTTGATTCTGGTTCCACGTATTCATATGTTTCATCATACTTTGCACATTTCTTGGATACGCCCCGTGAGTCTTTGATTTCATCTGTTCATGTGTCAACTCTGATAGGGGATACTGTTGTGGTAGACCGGGTGTACCGGTCTTGTGTTATATCTATTGGGGGTTTGGAGACCCGAGCAGACCTATTATTGCTTAGCATGGTTGACTTCGATGTGATATTGGGCATGGATTGGCTATCTCCATGCCATGATGTTCTTGACTGTCACGCCAAGACTGTGACCTTAGCTATGCCCGGATTGCCAAGGATTGAGTGGAGAGGTTCGGTGGAGTATGTTCCTAGTAGAGTGATTTCCTACCTGAAGGCCCAGCGTATGATTGGGAACGGATATAAGTCTTATCTGGCCTTTGTGAGGTATGTTAGTAGTGAGACTCCTTCTATTAATTTTGTTCCTGTGGTCTGTGAGTTTTCGTACGTATTCCCTGCAGACCTTCCAGGCATGCCACTTGACAGGGACATTAATTTTGGTATTGATTTGTTACCAGACACCCAGCCTATCTCTATTCCACCTTACCGCATGGCCCCAACAGAGTTGAAGGAATTAAAAGAGCAGATTCAGGAACTCCTAGATAAGAGGTTCATTCGGCCTAGTGTGTCACCTTGGGGTGCACCGGTGTTGTTCGTGAAGAAGAAGGATGGGTCTATGCGCATGTGTATTGACTATAGGAAGCTGAACAAGTTTACGGTGAAGAACCGGTATCCTTTGCCCCGTATTGATGACTTGTTTGATCAGCTTTAGGGAGCTTTGGTGTTCTCCAAGATTGACTTGAGGTCTGGGTATCATCAACTGAAGATTCGGGATTCTGGTATTCCGAAGACTGCTTTCAGGACCAGATATGGTCATTACGAGTTTTTGGTTATGTCATTTGGGCTGACCAATGCCCCAGTCGCGTTCATGCATTTGATGAACAACGTGTTTCAGCCTTACCTTGATTTATTTGTCATTGTGTTCATTGATGACATCCTGGTGTATTCTCGTAGCCAGGAGGAGCACGCTCATCATTTGAGGGTTGTGTTGCAGAGGTTGAAAGAGGAGAAACTTTATGCAAAGTTCTCCAAGTGTTAGTTTTGGCTTGGTTCGGTAGCTTTCTTGGGGCATGTGGTGTCTAGTGAGGGTATTCAGGTGGATCCGAAGAAGATTGAGGCGGTGCAGATGCCAACTTCATTGAAGGTACAAATGCCCAGGCCTTCTTGGACAAATGTCATAAGATACTACGCACAACAGGGATATTAGAGTCCAGCGGGGTTCCATTTACTACTTTCTAGTTCTCAGGAGCTGCACTTGCTTGGTGGGAGGCCTATGAGAGGCGTAGACCCGCCGATGCAACGCCTCTTACATGGAATCAGTTCTCCATTCTCTCTTTGGAGAAGTATATACCGCAGTCCCGCAGAGAGTTTGAGCAGTTGCGTCAGGGAGACATGACCGTGACGCAGTATGAGATGAGGTTCTCTGAGTTGGCACGTCATGCCATTTGGCTAGTCCCCACAGACAGAGAGAGGATCCGGAGGTTTAATGATGGTCTCACTTACCAGCTACGGATTTTTCTGACTAGGGAGAGGGTATCTGGCGCTTCTTTTGAGGAGGTAGTTGACATAGCCAGGGAGATTGAGTCAGTGCGCCGCCAGGAGCGTGTTGATAGGAAGGCCAAGAGGCCTCGAGGATCTGGTAGTTATGGTGGTGTTTACTCAGGAGGTCAGTCGCAGCATAGCAGAGGTCGTCCATTCAGGCCTCCTCAGCCAGCTCTTCCAGTTAACAGTGGTGCTTCATCAGGACACGGTCCCCGTAGCTCCCATCCGGGCCATTCATCATTCAGTGCACTTCCAGCCTAGAGCTCATCTCGTTCACCATCAGTTCAGGGTTCTTCAGCACATGGCTCTTCTAGCAGCTACTCTGGTTCTAGGGGTT
>ML247496.1:0-10828 GCA_005239495.1 Nicotiana undulata | reverse complement strand
CCAGTCTTATTTGTGAAGAAGAAGGATGGGTCTATGCGGATGTGCATTGACTATCGCCAGCTAAATAAAGTGACCATCAAGAATAAGTATCCTCTGCCGCGCATCGATGATTTGTTTGATCAGTTACAGGGTGCTCAAGTGTTTTCCAAGGTTGACTTGAGATTGGGTTATCATCAGCTGAGGATTCGGGCTTCAGATTTTCCGAAGACTGCATTTTATACCGGGTATGGCCATTATGAGCTCTTGGTGATGTCCTTTGGTTTAACTAATGCCCCAGCAGCCTTCATGGACTTGAGGAATAGGGTATTCAGGCCGTATATTGATTCCTTCGTCATCGTCTTCATTAATGACATCTTGATTTATTCGTGAAGCCTGGGTGAGCATGAGAAGCACTTGAGAGTTGTGCTCCAGACCTTGCTGGAACAGAAGTTGTATGCTAAGTTCTCCAAGTGTGAGTTCTTGTTAGATTCCGTGGCATTTTTGGGGCATATGGTATCCGGGGAAGGTATCAAGGTTGATCCTCAGAAGATTGAGGCGGTTCAGAGTTGGCAGCGTCCTACTTCAGCTACAGAGATCAGGAGTTTCTTGGGCCTAGCAGGCTATTATCGCCGATTCGTGGAGGGGTTCTCCTCTATTGCAGCCCCACTGACCAGATTGACTCAGAAGAATGTCCCGTTTTGGTGGTCCGACGAGTGTGAGGTGAGCTTTCAGAAGCTCAAGTCAGCTTTCACCTCAGCACCAGTTCTGTCATTGCCTTCCGGTTCTGGGATGTATACCGTGTATTGCGACGCTTCACGCGTCGGGTTGGGGTGTGTGCTGATGCAGGATGGCAGGGTTATTGCTTATGCTTTACGACAGCTGAAGGTTCATGAAAAGAACTACCTTGTGCACGATTTGGAGTTGGCAGCGATTGTTCATGCTTTGAAGATATGGCGGCATTATCTATATGGTGTATCTTGTGAGGTTTATACTGACCACCGCAGCCTGCAGTACTTGCTTAAGCAGAGGGACCTTAACTTGAGACAGCAAAGATGGCTTGAGTTGTTAAAGGATTATGATCTCACTATTTTATATCACCCCGGCAAGGCGAATGTAGTAGCATATGCTTTGAGCAGGAGGGCAGCGAGTATGGGTAGCTTGGCCTACATTGCAGCTGAGGAGAGACCTTTAGCCTTGGACATTCAGTCCTTGGCCAATCGCCTTGTGAGATTGGACCTTTCAGAGCCTCGTCGAGTTTTGGCTCTTGTAGTTGCTCAGTCTTCATTATTAGGGGAGATTAAGGCTCGACAGTTTGATGATCCCTGCCTTGCAGAGCTTCGGGATGTAGTGGTCCATGGCAGGGCTAAGGAGGTTACTTTCGGCGGGGATGGTGTCTTGAGACTCCAGGGCCGTTTATGTGTTCCTAATATTGTTGTCTTGAGGAATAGAATTTTGGAAGAGTCCCACAGTTCTCGGTATTCTATTCATCCAGGTGCGACGAAAATGTACCGTGGTTTGAAGCAGCACGACTGGTGGAGGCGAATGAAGAAAGATATAGTGCAGCTTGTGGCTAGGTGTATCAATTGTCAGCAGGTCAAGTACGAGCACTAGAGGCTAGGAGGCTTGTTTCAGCAGATGCCCATTCCTGAGTGGAAATGGGAGCGCATCACCATGGACTTTGTGGTTGGGTTGCCTCAGACTTTGCGGAAGGTTGAAGTAGTTTGGGTCATTGTGGATAGGTTGATCAAATCGGCGCATTTCATTCCTGTGGCTACTACTTATTCTACGGAGAGGCTGGCCCAGATTTATGTTCGGGAGATAGTCCGGTTGCACGGTGTGCCGGTGTCCATTATATCAGATCGAGGTCCTCAGTTCACCTCGCACTTTTGGAGAGCATTGCACAGTGAGATGGGCACTCAGATAGATCTCAGCTCAGCATTTCACCCTCAGACTGATGGTCAGTCGGAGCGTACAGTTCAGATTTTGGAGGATATGCTCAGGGCTTGTGTGATTGATTTTGGCGGTCAATGGGACCAGTTCTTGCCTTTGGCAGAGTTTGCATACAATAACAGTTATCAGTCCAGCATCGAGATGGCTCCATTCGAGGCTTTATATGGTCGGCGATGTCGTTCTCCGATTGGGTGGTTTGAGCCTGGCGAGGCCAAGCTATATGGTACAGATCTGGTGAGAGATGCCTTGGAAAAGGTGAAGATTATTCAGGAAAGGCTCCGTACAGCTCAGTCCAGACAGAAGAGTTACGCGGATCAGCGGGCGCGTGATGTAGCATTTATGGAGGGAGATAAGGTTATGTTGAAGATTTCGCCGATGAAGGGCGTTATGAGATTCGGGAAGAGGGGCAAGTTGAGCCCCAGGTTTATAGGCCCTTTCGAGGTGTTGAGGCGAGTCGGGGAGGTTGCTTGTGAGCTCGCTTTACCTCCCGCCTTATCGAGGGTTCATCCGGTATTTCATGTATCCATTCTCCGGAGATATCATGCCGATTACTCTCACGTGACTGATTTCAGCACCATTCAGTTAGATGAGAAGTTGGGCTTCGAGGAGGAGCCAATCGCTATTATCGATAGGCAGGACCGCCAGTTGAGGTCTAAGAGAATTTCTGCGATAAAGGTTCGATGGAGGGGGCAACCAGTCAGTGAGGTGACTTGGGAGTTCGAGGAGTACATGCGGAGCAGGTATCCACAGCTATTCGGCACTTCAGGTACAACTCTACGTTCGTTCGAAGACGAACGTTTGTTCTAGAGGGGGAGATTGTGATGACCCAAAAAGGGGTCATCTTATGTACATCTAATTTGGACTGTGTTTCGAGACCCGAAAGCCTCCATTAATCTCACCTCGATGTGTGTGCGCATCCCGGGCGCGTAGCCGGGAAGCCTTTATGTAAAAAACTTGATTAAGAGTTAAATTTTTGGTAATTAATTTAATAAAGTTGACTTAGGTCAATTTTTGGTAAACGGACCCGAATCCGTGATCCGACGGTCCCGGAAGGTCCGTAGGAAAATATGGGACTTGGGCGTATGCCCGGAATCGAATTTCGAGGACCCAAGTCCGAGAAATGAATTTTTAAAGAAAATTATTTTATTAAAATATTAAAGGCTTATGAAAATGAACCTTGATGTGAAACCTGTGCTGTCGGGCTCGTATTATGATTGCGGTGCCCGGAACAGGTTCAATATGTGTTATATAAGTTATCTACGAAATTTGGTAAGAAACGGACTTGAATTGATTGGTTTCGGATCAAATGAGGAAAATTGGAGTTAATGAAGTTTTGAAGTTTTTAAAGAATTTGAAATTTGGCTTGAAACGTGAGTTTATGTTCTCGAGGTCCGAATGAAATTACGAGACCGGGAATAGTTCCGTTGTGTCATTTATAACTTGACTGCAAACTTTGAAGTCATTCCGAGTAGTTTAGGCTGGTTCGGCGCGTTGAAGTGAATTCTAGAATTTCAAGTTCTTAAGTTTTGATTCAATTTGGTTTTGGGGTTGAATTATGAGTTTCATTGTTTTTTTTTCATGTTCCGAGAGTTCGAGCGAGTCCGTATCACAAATACGGACTTGCCGGTGCTTTTGGATGGGGTCCCGAGGTGCTCGGGTGTGTTTTGGACCCCCGGCAGCTAAGTTAGAAAACCAGAAATTTCTGCCATCTAGTTTCCTTCTCTGCGATCGCAGAAGGTGGGTTGCGATCACGGAGAAGGATTTTGCTGGGATGTTGATTGTTCTATGCGATCGCAGTGAGTCGCATCTGGGCCGGGTGAGTTTGTTCTTCGCAATCGCATCCCGTTTCTTGCGATCGCAGTGAGTTGCATCTGGGCCGGGTGAGTTTGTTCTTCGCAATCGCAGAGGTCTGGCCAGTTGGCCTTCGCGATCGCAGTGAAGGAATCCCTGGGCAGTTTTATAAAATACGGGACTTAGCCTTGATCCTCCATTTTCATCTTCCTCTTCAAGATTTTAGAGAGCTTTTCAAGGGACCTTCCACCACTGTTATTGAGGTAAGTAAATTCCATAGTTTTAATAGTTTCAAACACTAATTCCTAGTTAAATTCACCACTGAATTATCAAAAATCATAGAATTAGGTAGTAATTATAGGGTTCTTGAGGATTTTGTAATTTTCCATTTTAGGCCATGAAATCAAGTAAAAATCACACCTTAATGATCCTTAGGTTATAGGTGAGTGATCCCTTCGAGAATTTTCGGAATTTGACCATGAGAGGCCGGGGTTGGAAATTGGGAATTCTTCAAGAATAGCGATTTTATTGAATAACTAAGACAAGTTATCGCATTGAACATGCATTGATGTTATTGTATACCTTTTGACTAGTTGCGAGTCCTCGGGTATAGAATTCGGTGTTTCGGGTGCAATTGTGGTCCGAGGGGTAGATTTGACACGAGGTGAGTCTCCTTTCTAACCTTGTAAGAGGGAACTTTCCCCATAGGTGATGTATATGCTATGTGTAACGTGTTTGGGGTCTACGTACGCGCCAAGTGACGAGAGTCTGTACGTAGCGGCTATTATTGTTATATCCGGGTAGTTAGGCCCACATCATGCCTTGTATGTTTTTCCTGTAATGCCTTAAATATGTTTTTCTTGTAATGCCTGATATGTTTTTCTTTGTAATGTTTCATATGATTTATTGTAATGCCATATGTACTACGAAATTATGTTTTGCATCGCGTTATTCTTCTGAGACTTTATTGAAAAGAAATTGTGAAATATATGGGATCGAGCCGTACGCCACGACAGTGTTGAAAGTAATTGAAATATATGGGATCGGGTCGTACGCCACGGTAGTGTTGAAAGTAATTGAAATATATGGGATCGGGTCGTACGCCACGGCAGTGTTGAAAGTAATTGAAATATATGGTATCGGGCCGTACGCCATGGTAGTGTTGAAAGAATATTGAAATGAATATGGGATCGGGTCGTACGCCACAGCGAGTGTAGAAAGTACCTTATGGGAGCGGGCCGTACGCCACGGCGGATCTAAGAATTTGTGATTATTGTTTCATTCGGCGGCCTTACTTTTGAAAGTGCTTTATTGTTCAAGTTCAGTAACTATTTGGATTCTTCTGCTTCTAGTATATGTACTCGCTGCTTATTTCCCTGACATGCCTACTGTCTTTCATCATATTCTATCATATGTTATTGTTGTTGGACCTTAGTGAGTATCGAGTCGACCTCTCGTCACTACTTCTTCGAGTTTAGGCGGGATACTCACTGGGTACATATTTATTTAATATGTACTCATGCTGCACTTTCTTTTCTTTTCTGTACTTGACTGTACAGGCCCGGAGGCTGGCACGTCTGACTATCAGGCCGGTGCTGGATATTGATAGTGTGGTCATACTTCACGGTGTGCTGCTTTCCCGGCGACTTTCTAGCAGCACCCTGGAGCTCTTTTGTTGTATTTCTCTATCCATTTCATTCAGACGGAGACTCCGTATATGTTGTAGTCATTGTATATTCAGTAGTTTCCCATGACACTCGTGACACTAGTTCCTGGCACACACGCGTAGTGTAATTTATATTTTTGGGGTTTTGGGATGTATATCCATGTGTATGTTATATCTCGGCTTTGTATCTACTATGACTTACTTTCGCTCAAGGCTAGTATCATGTTAGTCGTTATAACTGGTAATCTCTGACTTGTTTAATTAGATGGGAAGGGTAGCACTTGGTGTAGTTTGCGTTGGCTTGCCTAACCCCGTCGTTGGGTACCATCACGACTCGGATTAGCATTCTGGGTCGTGACAACGTCGTATCAGCGCACTAGGTTTACGTAAGTCTCCATCATAGCATACACTTCTAAATGAAGCAGCTGGATCACAAATCGTACAAGTCTAGGAGATATCAGTGATTGCTAAGTATCAAAGAACTAATGAATGTCTCCTAATACGAAAAGGTTGCAAATTGATAAGAGAAGATAGAAGTTGCTTTCAGCTAGAACAGAAATAGAGGAAGAAAGTTGAGTCACAATCAAACTCGTCTACCAAGGAAGAGTTGGATCAGAATTGTATCATGGACTCAACAAACGGACTCTATAAATAATCAAGGTATTACTACTGAAAAAGGTGACGCACAAGTGCTAAAGTGAATCAAGTTTTGAAGCAAAAGTTCCAGAGGTTTTGCAAGCAGAATTGTTCTGCGATACAAAGGCTACAGTTCAACTATGAGGAACAGTTTCATTGTTTGTATATCTAGTCTAGTTGATTGTAGTAGGAGTTTAAATATTGTATCTTATTAGCTTTCATAGAAGCAATTGTAATAGGTACAAATTGATCAAGTTAGAGTTAGCTTGAAATCTGTAGAAATTAGCTAGAGGCTAGTTGATACAAAGAGGATTAGAGTTAGTCCTAGGTATACAAAAGAGTTTATTTTGTAAGTCCGTTTAGGCTTAGAGTTTAGTGAAGAGTTTGAGAAAATCCTACTGAGGAGTAGGTCGTGGTTTTTTCACCTTTTGAGCCAGGTGTTTTCCACGTAAAAATCCCCGTGTCTTTACTATTACTGCTTAATTATTCCGCAAACTGTAGTAAGTAGTAGACTAAGAAGAACCAGGTTCTTCTTATTATACAGCACTCGAAAATTGGGTACTGCACAATTAACTTGTAATATTGTGTAGTATTGAAGTCTAAAACAAATCGCAAAAACACTTCGAATTCAAGTCTATGAACTTTGAATTTTCTAAATTCCACCAACGATGCCGAAACTACCCAAAACAACGTCGATTGACTTGAAACTTTGCAAACATGTCCAAAATGACATTACGAACCTGTTCCAACTGTCGGAATTCCATTCCGACCCCGATAGCCTATTTTTCACTGCCGACCGGAAATCGCCAATTCTAGCCTAATTTTACACCGGACATCACAAAAATATTCTGAATACACTCCTAAGTCCCGAATCACCTAACGAAACTATCTGAGCTATAAAATCTGCATTCCGGGGTCATTTACCAATAAGTCAACTCCCGGTTGACTTTTCCCACTCTAAGGCTCATTTTAGAGACTAAGTGTCTCAATTCCTTCTATAGCCACTCTGAACCCGAACTAGACAACTCTAACATATCATGAACAGTCTAACCAAGCTATGACAAGGCAGAAACAGTGAAAATAATGCATGTTCTACGTAACGACCGACCGGGTCGTTACATGTGCGCCTATGAAAGCCCGCAGAAGCGGGTAATTGCCCGCAGAAGCGGAAGAGAGAAGGCCAGAGGTCAGGCAGTGGCCGCATGTGCATGGTCTTTTCCGCACCGACGAGGTCGCACATGCGGATAAGGAGCGCAGGTGCGGAGTTTGGGATTTAAGTGATTTTCCGCAGATGTAGATATTTTTGCACAAAAGCGGCACCGCTGGTGTGAAAAGCCTGGGCAGAACCTATAAATAGAAGAATTCGCGAATTTTTGCTCATTTCCACCATTTTCAAGTTGGAACTTGGAGCTTTTGGAGTGATTTTGAAGGGGATTCAAGGGTTTTTCAGTGAGGTAAGTTGCTCGAGATCTAATACTCATAACTATGATATTTTCACGTTGTTTTCTCATCTAATTAGTGGGATTTAGGAGTGAAAATAGAGGGTTAGGACTTGGGATTTTAGAGAGTGTAATTAGAGGATTTAAGGGACCAAATAAGGTCGGATTTTGATAAAGTTTGTATGGTTAGACTCGTGAGTGAATGGAATTTCAAGTTTTTTTACTTTTGTCGAATTTCGAGACGTGGGCCCGAGGGCCGGGTTTGAGTGGATTTCGGGATTTGGCCTATATTTGATACTTTTCTTGTGGATTTGATCTCTTAGCATAAATTGATTGTGTTTTATTACTTGTCGCTAGATTTGGGACCTTCGGAGGCCGAATCGAGAGGCAATGGCATCCGAAGTAGGACTTTGCTTGGTTTGAGGTAAGTGATGTCTTCAAACTTGGTTCTGAGGGTTCGAGACCTAAATTATATGCTATGTGATTGGTATTGAGATGACGCATATGCCAAGTGACAGGCGTGCACCGTGAGAGTAGTGATCTGGGTGACTCCACGGCACTGTTTAGTGACTCTATTCACCATGTGATAAAGTAGTTGAACTATAAATCGTGCTAGATATCATGTTTAGGCTTTGTTCTAGTATTGTTTGGACCCTTAGCAGTCGTTTTCTTTCTGTCATCTCAATAGTTTCATTCCAACTCAGTCATGATCATGCATTTTTATATAATGTCTATGTCTCAATTATTTATTGATTTATCGTATCTTTCCAGGTTATTTTCATGACATTCTGAGCCCGTGGTGAGATTGGAGAGGTTGATGACTTAGTGAGGCTGAGTGTCTGGCTGTGAGTGACAATTATGGGATCGGGTTGCACGCCACAGAATTATATTGATGATTATGATAACGCTTGGGTTGTAGGAGCCCCTCCGGAGTCTGTAACACACCCCCAGTGAGCGTGGTTGATATGATTGAGGGATGGATCTTCCATGGACATAGATCTTGTCCGATGTACTTATTACCTGGAGATGGATCTTCTCCGTATGGCTTGACTTCCCTTAGTCCTCGGTACGAGATGACCTATGGTCATCGTTGTGTATATATTCCCGGATGAATCTTCCCTGGGCCGGTTGAGCCATATGCAGTACGGACTGGTTGAGATGTTGAGAGTGAGGACATTTGAGGATGATACTATGGTGCATCATTTTCAGTATGTGCATTGGCATGTAGTGACAATAGAGTTATCTTCAATACACTGTTCGGCATTGCTTTACTTCCAGTTATCAATTTGCCTAAATGGTTTTAAGAGCATCCCTATGTTTTCGTATATTTATTTCATCTTATTTGCACCGGTTGAGTTCGTCACTATCTTCAATCCATAGTTCGGACCTGTTACTTACTGAGTTGGTGTGCTCACGTTACCCCCTACACCTTGTGTGCAGATCCAGGCATTTCTGGGCACGACAGTGGCTCTTTATTATCTGCATTGGAGTCAGGGAGTATCGAGGTAGCTGCACGACATTCGCGGACCTTGATCTTCTCTTCCTTAGCTTATTGTATTTTGAGTTTAATTCTATATACATTTTGTGGACTATGTCCGGCTATTAGATGCTCATGTACTCAGTGACACCCCGATTATTGGGACAGTTATGTCATATTTTGGGTAACTTTGTGCTTAAATGGGCTTTATTAATGCTAAACCTTTCCGCTGTTAAATTTAAAAGGTATTTTACTGAAATTAGGGAAAATGTTTGATTTAGGCTTGCCTAGTCTCACTATAGGCGCCATCACGATCGGGTAGGTTTTTGGGTCATGACATCTGGGGATGCTGCATTTCATGCTTGCAGGTCCTCATTGACAGTTAGACAGACCCTCCCGGCGAACAGAGTCAAACATCAGCTTGGTTGGTAAGCTCCACTTCCTCGGAGTCAAACATCAGCTTGGTTGGTAAGCTCCACTTCCTCGGAGTCAAACATCAGCTTGGTCTAACCTTGTAGTCCATTTTATATATAGAGGTTTGATGGGTAGGTCGAGGACCTGTCCCGACCATGGTACAATTCAGTTATCTCTAGAGGCTTGTAGACTAGTCCTGTATATTTTGTATATCAGTAGATGTTCATGGAAGCTTCGTCGATCTGCATAGTTATATATATCATCTTTTGGGTATGTTTACCCCATAAATGAGAGAGGCGTTATTTTCAGACGATTCAAAATATGGCCTCATCGGCCTAAGTTGAGGTTACCCCTCTAGAGTTCACAGTTATAGAGTGGTACGCTCGGTCCGAGTATGGCACCGGGTGCCGGCCACGCCTCTTCAGGTTTGGGGCGTGACATAATACTTACTGGGTACTGTTGTAGTGTACTCATACTAGACTTTTGCACATTTTTGTGCAGATCCATATACTTCAACTCAGGCTAGGCATTAGTGATTTGACCATACGTTTCAGAGACTTCAAGGTATACCTGTTTGGCGCTCGCAAGCCTAGGAGTCACCTTTTGTTCTTACTTTTACTACTGATTACTCTTTATTTAGACAGTGTTGTACTAGGGATTGTTAGTATATTTCTGTAGAGCTTATGACTCATTCCACAAATTTTAGGAATTACGTTACAGATGTTTTTTGGCGTTATTATGAGTTTTATCGAATTTCTTATTATCTTCATTGTAAATTCGGTTAAACTATCAACGAATTTTAGGCTTACCTAGTCTTAAAGACTAGGTTCCATCACAAAATCCTAAGGTGGGAAAATGGGGTCATGATAGTGATAAGGATTAGATTGATAACACATGAGTGGTCCATGCAGATTCGAGATATGATGGCACGTGAGTTATTCGTGCAGTTTTTACTATTGGAATGTGAGTTGTTCGTGCGGTTCTTATTATTGGCATGCGAGTTATCCGTGCAGCATGTGGATAAGGATCCATCCTCTTGGGCCTGCCTCTCATGTTTCTCTCTCGATAGTGTACATGCAGGTTGTGAGAAACTAACGGGTTTCTGGTTGATGTAGATTTTAGTAAAGTTGATCATTGGTTGGATTTTGCATCTCACCTCTATTTGCAAACTCCTTGGATGTATACATGAATTTTCTATATATCTTCTTTATATGTTATGATGACCCAAAAGGTCATCCTGTGTAAATTTAATTATGACTGTGTTTCGAGGCCTTGAAAGCCTCCGTCTATCTCACCTCGATGTGCGTGTGCAGCCCGGGCACGTAGCTGGGAAGCCTTTTTGTGGAAAATTGAATAAATGTTGAATTTATGATAATTAATTAAATAAAGTTGACTTTGGTCAACATTTTTAGGAAACGGACCCGGACCCGTGATTTGACGGTCCCGGAAGGTCCGTAGGAAAATATGGGACTTGGG
>ML247494.1:0-22528 GCA_005239495.1 Nicotiana undulata | reverse complement strand
AGAATATATATATATATATATATATTCTCAACTTATAATTTTCTAATCTCATATAAAGAGTAAAAATCTTCGTACGCTTAATTCTTAAAATGGTAAAAAGATAACCTTCTTTTCTTGTGAGAAAATAATTTATATATTTACAATAATAAAAAATCTCATAAACTTTCTCATATTTTTAGTATAATTTACCATATCCGAAAATAGTAATAATGGTAACTATCTCAAATTATATTTATAAAACCTTTACTAAAATACTCCACTTAAAAGAAAATAATATCTAACGGTATCAAGGTAGGTAAACTTACGGGGTTTTGATCCCTTCAAGCTCATATGAATTAGTACGATTTATCCTAATATTAAAGTACAGGATGTAACATCCTTCACCCCTTTAGAAACATTCGTCCTCGAATGTTAACTTTATAAGCTTTACAAAAAAAGTTTACTGTAAACTAAACTAAACCCAAACTATATCTGAAGTCTCGACTATTCATAGCCTTTTGTACTTGAGTATCTCGTATCTTCTTCACCTTTACCTTACTTATCTTTCAATATTATATCGTATCTTCTGTATCTTTCATAATTTCCCTTCCACATAAGTAGAAATTACATCTACGCCTTAATAGCTCCTCTAGTGCATACAAAATTCGGTGGAAACTTTATAATTACTTCTTACGACTCAGCTCTATGGCACAATCTGGAAACAAAAGAAGGGTAACATTTCCTAAATGCCCTATAGCCTCTGAATTATAAATGTCGCGCAACACACCCATAAGTGAGACTCTACTAGGCACGACTTTATATACTTCCATTGGGCATGACCCGCTCTGATACCAATTTGTCATGCCCCGAACCTAGGGAGGCGTGGCTAGCACCCGGTGCCGCACTGCCCCGAGAGAACCACTCTGTAACTTATTTATTTTTCTTCTGTAACTATCATGGGCCAACATGGCCACAACTCATAATGAATAACTATAAGTGGAAAACACTGTATCACTGAACCATTTTTTTTAAAACATGAATACATATGGGCCGTCAAGACCTCTGACATACTGTACAAAATGAACCTCTATCTACAAAGCCTCTAAGGTTATTTGACATCAAATGGGACAGGGTACCGGCCTACCCATAAGTCTGTATCAAAATTCTAACACTATGAATCATAGAATCGGCTGCACTCCGAATGAGGTGGAGTCTTACCGATCCTTCGCTGAAGCCAATCTCGTCTACTATGAAGGCTCGGCAAACTGATTATGTATACCTGCATGCATGAATGCAGCATTCCCAACAAAAGGACGTCGGTACGAATAATGTACTAAGTATGTAAGGCAGAACTGAAACATAACAATAGGTCAACNTATATATATATATATATACTGCTTCTCCTTGAGACTATCTTTATTATCCATATCGTATGATGCATGACTGCCCGACCGGCCGTAGCTCGGTAGTAAATATGTAACTGCCCAACCCGCCGTAGCTCGGTGGTAAATGCATGAATGCCCAACCGGTCGTAGCTCGGTGGTAAATGAATATGCATGACTGCCCAACTGGTGGTAAATAATTATACATAACTGCCCAACCGGTGATAACTGCCCGACCGGTCGTAGCATGGTGGTAAATGCATGAAGATGCATGTACATGTATCACTATATCATAAATATTAACATCTCTATAATATTCCTTGTTAGGGACTTAGGGACATACTTAGACATGCTTGAATATCACTTTACCGGAATGAATAACACAGGCATCCTTAACTATTAAGAGTAGAACCACTTATGGAATAGCATTATATTTACGTATCGTTACTTGGATCATGCAAAAAGAAAGAAGGATTAGCCTTAACGTACCTGAATTAGGGAAAAATTCATATGATATTTTTGGAAAAAGATTGCATCGTACTCTCTTAAAATCGCAAAATCTCACGTTGCTAATGTTAATGTGCTAATTGCAGTCACTGGAAAGGTATTTTCCCTATGCTGCACCATCCCCTTCTCCGACTATCATATGCAACCAGCTTTTATGCTCCACCAAATATATGGAAAATATATTTCATGAAAAGTATTTAACATCACACCAGACGTATACTGACACAAGTGCTTCCAATACACCTTACTGGCAATTAGACTAGAGTAACTAGAAACTGAATTCATCAATTAACAAGATTTGTAGTCTATTTAAAGTAACTATTCACTTTTAACAAATAAAATGAACTGCATCTTTCAGTGAGAAGTGACTTTTTAATACAAACGTCACCAGCATTTATACTCAACATAACATATGGATAATATTTTTCATGAAAAATAGTTTACATTACACCAAGCACACTTGCATGCTTCCAAAGAATTCTCGTTGCCTAGAATTGCCACCTTATCAAAGTAGTTTAAGTGTCACATAATAGATGATATATGTCACGATCCGAGTTTACCCTCCGAACGGTCTCGTGACGGCACCTAATCTCTATGACTAGGTAAGCCTAAATTGCGGAAAAATAAGATAAATAATAACAAAAACAGTAAAGATGAAGTAATACTATAAAATTTAGCCGCTCGACATCTACAACTTTTACTTTCCCAAAATCCAAAATGTCACAAATCGCAAGCTTTATTCGACTATAGCTCTATACAACGGAATAAAGAAAAAGTGTATATGTATATCTCCTAAGTCTGTAGTAGAGTAGATGGGGACACGTGGGATTCTGCGGACGCTGCAGAATTACCTCGTGGTCTCCTGATAGCTGCTGTAGTACTCCTAGCCAAAACGCTGTGTACTGGTACCTGGATCTGCACATGGGAAAAACATGCGCAGGAAAGGGCGTGAGTACTCCACATTCGGTACTCCGTAAGTGCCAAGCCTAACCCCAATCAAGTAGTGACGAGGTCAGGTTAAGGCTCTACTGAGTTTGAAAATAAGACAGTTATAAGTTTGAACAGTGACATATAAATAGCTATAATAAACAGAATTTAAAGGAAAACTGAAAGAAATAATAGAGTAGAGCCCTCGGCTCAACACAACATATATCTCAACAGCAAATATGCAATGCAGTACATGGGGAAAGCTCTCGGATCTCAGTCTGTAATACGAATTTAAATATGCTATGCAATATAGGGGGAAAGCTCCTGGATCTCAGTCCGTAGTCCTAATTTAAATATGCAATGCAGTACAGGGGGAAAACTCTCGGATCTCGGTCCGTAGTCCCAATTTAAATATGAGATGTAGAATGCTATCGGATACGCCTTAATTAAACAATTCAAGAAACAATAGGCAAGAATAAGGTAAAACTACCTAAGCATGGAGCAAATAGTAGCAAATACGGGGAATTCAAGTGAAAACAGGTTGGCATGCTCATTCCTATGCTAACTAATTAGTTATAACATGAAGCAGTAATATAGGAATGAAATGAGTTATGACATGGAAGGAAAAGCGGGAATTTAGCAACAATGACCCGCGTACGCACTCGTCACCTCACGTACACGCTGTCCACATTGTAAAATCAGTATGAAAATGCCTAAGGGAAATCCCCAACACAGAGTTAGGCAAGCCACTTACCTTGACTGCGCTAATCAACTCAATACCACGCTCTTGCCACCAGTATCCGACTCCGGGTGGCCCAAATCTATTCAATTCGATTGTATAATGTAAATAACACTTCAAGGGAACAAAATAGCTAATTATTTCTAAGCTAATACGCGAAATTAGGAAATTCGCCCAAAAAGTCCCCCGGGCCCACGTCTCAGAATCGGGTAAAAATTATATTTTCCGAATCCTCATTCACTCACGAGTCTGACCATATAAGAATTTCTCAAATCGGAGGTCAAAAACCCAATCAAAACTCAATAACTTGGTCTAGGAAGTTCATCCAATGTTTCCCAAAATTTTCCACCCAATTTCGAATTTTGAAGGCTAGATTTAAGTTAGGAATCATGGAAATTAATCTAAGTAGGTTAGAAATCACTTACCCAAATTACCCAGGTGCAAAAGTCCTCAAAGATCACCTCTACCGAGCTCTCAAATTCAAAAATGGTGAAAATAACATTAACCCTCGAATTTGGGTCTTTAAAAGACTGCCCAGGTGTCCTTCTATGCGATTGCGTACAAAGAGTCACGATCGCGGAGAGTAATCTCACACGCACCAGAATTCCTCTTACGCGAACGCGGCTGTGGGTCTGCGATCGCGGACCTTCACGACTCAGTGCTTCGCGATCACGTTTGGGACCTCGCGACCGCACAAAACAAATATTGAAGCTCCCTCAGACCAAGGATACACTACGCGATCGCGACCTAGGACATGCGATCGCGAAGACTAAACTTCCAACACACTGCGATCGCGGACTTCATCTTGCGATCGCGGAGAAAAACTCCAGGCCTCCCCTCATTAACCTTGTGCGATCGCGGAGGGAGACTTGCGATTGCAATGAACAAAAAGCTGCTGGTGAAAAACCAGCAAAACCAGCAAAGAGTTTTAGGCCAAAAATGCCCGTTTGAACACCCGAAACACACCCGAGGCATCCGGGACCTCAACCAAAACTACCAAACGACCCTAATACCTCATTAAAACTTGGTCGAGCCTTAAAACACATCTCATAACATCAAAATCATCAATTATGCAAAGATTCAAGCCTAAGAACTTATGAAATTTCTAGAATTCACATCCGATGCCGAATCACGTCTAAACTTATCCGAATGACCTAACATTTTTCACACAGGACCTAAATGACATTACGGACCTGCTGTCGCTTTCGGAATTCTATTTCGAGCCCGATATAAAAATTTTACCTGTCGGTCAAAATCGCTGAAAATCTAACTTTCGCCAATTCAAGCCTAAATCTACAACCGACCTCGAAAACATATTTTGAACACGCTCCTAACCCTGAAATCACCCAACGGAGCTAACGGAGTTGACGTAATTCCATTCCGGATCCGTCTTCACACAATTCTAGCTACGACCCAATTTCTAAAGCTAAATTCCATACTTATGAACTAAGTGTCCAAGACCACTCTGAATTTCACCACGCTCTGGAAAGTTTCAATAGCATAAATAGATATGGGAGAAGCAGTCATTAGGGGATCGGGGTTCTAACTCTCAAAACGACTAACCGGGTCGTTACAATAAACTGCTGCCATGTTGGAGACTATCCAACCTTACCCAATTACACTAATTAATGAATTAAGTAATATCCCATTGTTTGGTAAATAACCAACTACCCGCATAATTAAAAATTATCTTAAATTATTTAAAATTCTACTTATTTTTAATGCACTTTATATATCGTACTATTACGGTCATGTGGTACCACGTAAAAATAAATTCATACATTGTTATTTCATTAAAACATCCATGTAAAAATACATATATTTTCTCAACTTATAATTTTCCTAATCTCATATAAAGAGTAAAAATCATCGTATGCTTAATTCTTAAAATTGTAAAAAGATAACCTCATATTCTTGTGAGAAAATAATTTGTATCTTTACAATAATAAAAAATCTCATAAACTTTCTCATTGTAACGACCTGGTCGGTCGTTTTGAGAGTTAGCGCTCTGATCCCCTAATAACTTCTTCTCCCATGTCTATTTATGCTATTAGAACTTGTCGGAATGTTGAGTGGTGAAATTCGGAGTGATTTTGGACACATAGTCCTTAAATGTGGATTTTAGCTTTAGAAATCAGGCTGTAGCTAGAACCATGTGAAGACGGATCCGGAATGGAATTCTGTCGACTCCGTTAGCTCCGTTGGGTGATTTCGGGGTTAGAAGCGTGTTCGGAATGTGTTTCCGAGGTTTGTTGTAGATTTAGGCTTGAATTGGCGAAAGTTAGATTTTCAGCGATTTTGACCGACAGGTAAAATTTTGATATCGGGCTCGGAATAGAATTCCGAAAGCGACAGCAGGTCCGTAATGTCATTTAGGTCCTGTGTGCAAAATGTAAGGTCATTCGGATAAGTTTAGACGTGATTCGGCATCGAATGTGGATTTTAGAAATTTCATATGTTCTTAGGCTTGAATCTATGCATAATTCATGATTTTGATGTTATGAGGTGTGTTTTTAAGGCTCGACCAAGTTTGAGTGAGGTATTAGAGTTGGTTGGTTGTTTTGGTTGAGGTCCGGGGGGCCTCGGGTGTGTTTCGGGTGTTCAAGCGTGCATTTTTTGCCTAAAATTCTTTGCTGGTTTTCTGGTTTTTCAACAGCAGATTTTTGTTAATTGCGATGGCAAGAGTTCCTCCGCGATCGCGTAAGGTAAGTGTGGGAGGTCTGCGATTTGTTCTCTGCGATCGCAAGAAGAGGTCCGCGATTGCAGTGTGTTGGAAGCTTGGTCTTTGCGATCGCACGTCCTGGATCGCGATCACGTAGAGTGTCCTAGGTCTGAGGGAGGTTCAATATTTGTTCTATGCGGTCGCGTGACCCCAACCGCGATCGCGTAGATTTGAGTTGTGAAGGACCGCGGTCACAGACGCTTTGCTGTGTTCGCATAGAAGCCATTAGGCGCGTGGAGGATAACACTTCGCGATTGCGACAGTGTGTCCGCGATCGCATAGAAGAAACATCTAGGCAGTATATTAAAACCCCAATCCAAGGGTTTAAGCCTATTTTCACCATTTTTGAATTTGAGAGCTCGGGAGGGGAGTTTGAAGACTTTTGCATCTGGGTAACTTGGGTAATTGATTTCTATCCATCTTAGGTCAATTTCCATGATTTCAATCTTAAATCCAACCTTAAATTTCGAACATTTTGGGTAGAAAATGGGGAAAATGGGATGAACTTCATAGACCAAATTATTGAGTTTTGATTGAGTTTTTGACCTCCGATTTGTGAGATTCTTATATGTTTAGACTCGTGAGTGAATGGGTGTCCGGAAAATATAATTTTTACCTGATTCCGAGAAGTGGACCCGGGGGACTTTTTGGGCGAATTTCCTAATTTCGCGTATTAGCTTCGAATTAACTAGCTACTTTGATTCCTTAAAGTGTTATTTACATTATGCAACCAAATTTATTAGATTTGGGCCACCCGGAGTCGGATAGTCGTGGCAAGAGCGTGATTTTGGGTTGAGTAGCGCAGTCGAGGTAAATGGCTTGTCTAACTCTGTGTTGGGGACTTCCCCTTAGGTGGTTTTGATATTGTTTTGTTCTATGAGTGCCGTGTACGTGAGGTGACGAGTGCGCACACGAGCTATTGTTGCTAAAACTCCACTTTTCCTTTCATGACATAAATCATTTATCCCTAATTCATTGTTCTCTGTACTAACTGTGTAGTGTAGTTTAGGAATGAGCTTGTCTACTTGTCTTACTTGTGTTACCCCTAATTGTCAATATATGTAGCATGTTTAGGTAATTTTATCCGTATATTGTCCTGATTTTTTTCTGAAATGTTCGATTACACTGTGTACTATAAGCATTGCATTGCATATTTCAATTGGGACTACGGACGAGATTCCGGGAGCTTTCCCCCTGTACTGCATTGCATATTTAAAATTGGGACTACAGACGAGATTCCGGAAGCTTTCCCCCTATACTGCATCGCATATTTAAATTGGGACTACAGACTACACTCCGGGAGCTTTCCCCCTATACTGCATTGAATATTTATTTATTGAGATATATGTTGTGCTGAGCCGAGGGATCTCTTTACTATTCTTTATAGTTTACCGTTTTTATTGTTTTGCTTTAACTCATTACCTATCTCTGCGTAGATTTTCAAATGTTTTTACTACAAATATCCGGTAGAGCCTTAACCTGACCTCGTCACTACCTGACTGGGGGTTAGGCTTGGCACTTACTGGGTACCAATTGTGGTGTACTCATGCCCTTTCCTGCACATGTTCTCCATGTGCAGATCCAGGTACCAGTGCACATCACTTCGGCTAGGAGTGTTTCAGCAGCTATCGGGAGACCGCGAGGTAATTCTGCTGCGTCCGCAGGATCCCATGAGTCCCCATCTACTCTAGTATAGACTTAGAATACTTATATACATTTTTCCTCATTCAGTTGTGTAGAGCTACAGTAGTACATAGCTTGTGATTATGGTGACGTTCCGGGTTCAGGGAAGTGAAAAATGTAAATGTCGAGCGGCTGAGTGATATATCTTATCTTCTTTCTTTTCTATTTTATTGTTATATTGCTTTACTTTCCGCATGTTTAGGCTTACCTAGTCATAGGGACTAGGTGCCGTCACGGGCCCATTCGGGGGAATTTCGGGTCGTGACACTCATATTTTGAGTATAATTTACCATATCTTAAAATAGTAATAACGGTAACTATCCCAAAATATACTTATTAAACTTTTACTAAAATACTCCACTTAAAAGAAAATACCACAACAACAACAACCCAGTATAATCCCACAAGTGGGGTCTGGGGAGGGTAGTGTGTACGCAGACCTTACCCCTACCCTAGGGTAGAGAGGCTTTATCCAATAGACCTTCGGCATCCTACCCTCCAAGAACTCCCCACCTTGCTCTTGGGGTGACTCGAACTCACAACCTCTTGGTTGGAAGTGGAGGGTGCTTACCATCAGAGCAACCCACCTTGTCATAATATCTAATGGTATCAAGGTTGGTAAACTTACGGGGGTCTTAATCCCTTCAAGCTCATGTGGATTACTACGACTTATCCTAATATTAAAGTACATGATGTAACAGTTAGAGCCTCGATCCCCTAATAACTGCTTTCCCCACGTTTGTTTATGCAATTGGGACTTGCCGGAGGGATTAGTTAGGGTATTCGGAGAGTTTTGGGACACTTAGTCCCTAAATGTGAATTTAAGCCTTAGAATTTTGACCATAGTCAAAACTGTGTGAAGACGTATCCGGAATGGAATTCCATCGACTCCGTTAGCTCCATTGAGTGATTTTGGGGTTAGGAGTGCATCCAAAATGTGTTTTAGAGGTCTGTAGTAGATTTAGGCTTGAAATTAGCGAAAGTTAGATTTTCGGAGATTTCAGCCGATAGGGGAGATTTTGATATCGAGCTCGGAATGGAATTATGGAAGTGGATGTAGGTTCGTAGTGACATTTGTGACCTATATGTCAAATTTGAGGTCATTCGGATGAGGTTTGACGTGTTTTGACATCGTTTGTAGATTTTAAAAAATGCTAAGTTATTAGGCTTGAATCCGTGTTTAATTCATGTTTTTGGTGTTGTTAGAGGTGGTTTAAAGGCTCGACTAAGTTTGTATGGTGTTATGGAATTGGTTGGTAGGTTTGGTTGAGGTCGCGGGGGCCTCGGGTGTGTTACGGATGCTCAACGGGTCATTTTTGGACTTTGGAAGATGGTTGTGTTTTGCTGGTGTCTGCAACTGGTGTTCTTCATCGTGATTGCGTGAGTAAGTTCGCGATCGCGTAGAACAATTTGGAGGCCAACTGGGTTAACGCTTCACGATTGTAGAGAAAGAGACGCGATCGCATAGGGCAGGCAGGTTGTGAATTGCGAATGCGTGGGTCCGGCCCCGTTAGCGTAGAAGAATAAGGCGGCAAAAGGAAGCTGGGTTTTACCCTTCGCGATCACGTGGGACCAATCGTGATCGCATAATTCAGAGGAGCCATTGCATCGCGTTCGCGTGGGTTGAATCGCGGTCGCGTAAAGAGAAAATGTGAGGCAGCAAAGTTGTCCTTCGCGATCGCGTGTGTCTTTCCGCGATCACGATGAAAAAAGACCTGGGCAGATTTAAAATGTTCAAAATCGAGGGTTTAAGTCATTTTTCACTATTGGGACTTGAGAGCTCGGGATTAGGCGATCCTTGGAGGGATTTTCACGTGGGTGTTTGGGGTAAGTGATTCTTACTTAGTTTTGATTAATTCCCGCTAATCTATGCTTAATTTTATCATTTAATTTCGGATTTGGGGTGAAAATTGGGAAAATTTGAGAAAAGTTCCTAGGCCGAGTTTTTGGGTTTTGATCGAGCATTTGATATCGTATTTGAGTAAATTTTGGTATGGTTAGACTCGTGAGTGAATGGGTGTTCGGAATTTGTGATTTTTACCCAATTTCGAGACGTGGGCCCGGGGGACTTTTTGTGGCGATTTTTCTAATTTCGCGCTTTAGCTTCGAATTGATTTGTTAAATCTGTTGCTTAAAGTTATATTTACATTATGCAATTAATTTGATTAGATTCGGGCCATTTGGAGTCAGGTACTCGTGGCAAGAACGTGATTTCAAGTTGATTTGAGCGGTTGAGGTAAGTGGCTTGCCTAATCTTGTGTACTGGACTTTCCCTTTGGATGTTGATATTATTTGTTGTGTGGGCGCCGTATACGGGAGGTGACGAGTACGTGCATGGGCCGTTATTGCAAAGAACTTCCTGTTTTTTCTTCGAAAAACATAGATTGTTTTCCTCCTATTAAATTGCTTTAATATATTAAATTGTTAGCTTAGATTAGAAAAGCACGCTTACGTGTCTAATTGTCTATTTGATACTCTTTGTGCCATGCTTAGTTAGATTACTGATTTTCCTTACCTGTGATTAGATGAACTGTATAAATTGATGTTATACCTGTCATTTATCTTGTATCGCATATTTATTTTCGGAATACAAATGTATTCCGGGAGATCCCCTAGCACTGCATAATTAAATTGGGACTACGGACGTATTCCGGGAGATCCCCATTTACTACATATTTAAATTGGGACTACGGACATATTCTGGGAGATCTCCCTATACTGCATATTTATTTTGGGACTACGGACGTATTCCAGGAGATCCCCATGTACTGCATAATCATCTGGAACTACGAGACGTATCCCGGGAGAATTCCACCTTGTGTTTACCTTGTTATGAGCCGATGGATCCCTGTACTATTAAGTTTTCCAAACATTTTCTTTAACTGTTCACTGTAGAATTTACTTATCTCTTTTACTATTTTAAATTGTTTATATTGATTCCAGTAGGGCCTTAACCTGACCTCGTCACTACTTGACCCGGGTTAGGCTTGGCACTTACTGGGTACCAAATGTGGTGTACCCATTCCCTTTCCTGCACATGTTTCCGTGTGCAGATCCAGGTACAAGCTATCAGCCTCGTGGATAGTATTTGCAGCTGATTCTAGGAGGCTACTAGGTATTTCTGCCGCGTCCGCAGAATCCTCAGAGTCCCCTTCCATTCTATCGTTTAGAGTCCTCTTATGTACTTTCCAGACTTCTTTAGAGCTACAGTAGTTATTAGAAACTTGTGACTTTTATGACATTCCGGTTCATTGGGATGGATATTTTGTATATGCCGAGCGGCACCATTTTCTATTCAGATTATGTCCTTATTTTCTTGATTATTGTGTTTTGTTTAGTTTTTCCCACAAGATTAGGCTTACCTAGTCGTAGAGACTAGGTGCAGTCACGATACCTTTCGGAGGGTAAATGGGGTCATGACACTCTGTAAGGCGCCACGCCCGGAAGATCAGCTGGAAACACATCTGGAAAATCCCTCACTACAGGAACTGACTCAACTGTAAGGGTATCAATACTGACATCTCTCACATAAGCTAGATATGTGTCACACCCTTTCTCAACCATTCGTTGAGCCTTAAGAAATCAAATAACTCTATGGGGTGTATACTCTAATGTACCCATCCACTCTAATCGCAATAAGTCTTGCATAGCCAGCGTCAAAGTCCTAGCGTGACAATCAAGAGTAGCATAATGGGGCGACAACCAGTCCATGCCCAAGATAACATCAAAATCTACCATGCTGAGCAGTAATAAATCGGCTCTAGTCTCAAGACCACTAAGAGCAATAAGAAACGACCGATATACGCTGTTCAGAACAAGGGAATCTCCCACAGGAGTAGATACATAAACAAGGGAACTCAAAGAATCCTGAGATATGCCCAAATGTGGATCAAAATAAGAAGACGCATCTCTATGACAGACTGGAACAATACCTGTGATGACGAAGCCGGAAGAAACTGCCTCAAAACGAGTCGGAAGAGAATAGTATCTGGCCTGGCCTCCCCCTCTAGGGCGACCTCGACTTCCCTGACCTCCACCTCGATCTGGCTGAGTAGGTGGGGAAGTAGATGGTGCTGGAAGCATGGCCGGAGGACCCGGCGGAGCACGTGGTAACTGAGAACACTAATACAAAAAAGACTTTTAGCGGAAATACAAAACGGCTTTAGCGGAAATAACAATAGCCGCTATATCTTTTACCAGCCATTAGTGTTTTGCCGATGATGCCGGTGTCGGCAAAGCCTTTAGCGGCTTTTGTCAAAAAAGCTGGTAAAAGGTATGGTTTATTGCCGCTAAAAATTATTATCTTTAATGGCAATTATTTGCGGCAATTACAATGGCTACTAAATCCAATCCAAAACGTCCAACTATACTTCTTTAGCAGCTATTTGTATAGCCGCTACATTTAAATTAATTGCCGCTAAAAGTTCATATCGCTAACGACAATTGTTTGTGGAAATTATAATGGCTACTAAATCCAATACGTTTATACTTATTTACCATCCATTTTATAGGCGCTAAATTAAAAATAATGGCCGCTAAACATTCACATCTATAATGGAAATTTTTTATGGCAATTATAATGGCTACTAAATCCAATCCAAACGGCTAATTATACTTTTTTACCATCCATTTTTATAGCCGTAAATTCAAAATAATTATCGCTAAAAAGTTCGCATCTTTAACGACAATTAGTTTGCCCTTTTAGCGTCCATTTTAATAGCTAATATCTTTAACTAAATTGCCGCTAAAAATCAATATATTTAAAGTCACTAGCGATAATAGCAATAATTTGGCGACAATTAATAATAGTTACAACATTAGTATAAAATATGACCCAAATAATAAAATATATTAATATTAATTCAAAAAAACGTAATATATCTTATTAAATCATAGCAAAAAAAAATTAGTACTAATCAAAAATACTAATATCACAGTAACTTAAAACATAAAAATATATTGTTTGGACTAAATAGATAATGTCATCATAGTAATAATCCAGAATGAAGGTCTTCAAATGATTTCCGCAACTCTTCATCATTTTGAAATCTTTCAACCGCTACATTATCGAACATTAGACTGTATGACCTGAAATTATAAAATAATTGTGTTAAAGGATAAAGTATAATATTGAAAAAACATCTTGAAGATTCCATCATTGTTAGATACTTTGTCAGCCAACTCCCTCACCTAACATCTATAAGAAGAAACAAATACATTCTCTTGATCGTTCATAACGAAGAATCAAAATCTTAACATAACGAAGAACCATAGTTGTAACAATGCGGCCGATCATTTCATAAGATTTACCCCATTTCCTCTATTTCAGTTTCATCATATGTTATTTAGCTTATTCATGATATGTTGGGCCGGTTGGTTCGGGTTCGGAGTGGTCGTGGTGAGAATTGAGACACTTAGCCTCTTAAAAGAGTGTGATGGCCCAAAAAGGGGGTCGTCTTATGTGAATCTAATTATGATTGTGTTCTGAGGCCCCGAAAGCCTCCGTTAATCTCACCTCGATGTGCGTGTGCAGCCCGGGCGCGTAGCCGGGAAGCCTTTATGTGAAAACTTGATTAAGAGTTTAATTTATGATAATTAATTGAATAAAGTTGACTTTGGTTAATATTTTTGGTAAACGGACCCGGATCTGTGATCCGACGGTCCCGGAAGGTCCGTAAGAAAATATGGGACTTGGGCGTATGCCCGGAATCGAATTCTAACGACCCAAGTCCGAGAAATGAATTTTTAAAGAAAATTGTTTTATCAAAATATGAAAGGCTTATGAAAATTAACCTTGATGTGAAACCTGTGCTGCCGGGCCCGTATTATGATTTCGGATACCCGGAACAGGTTCAATATGTGTTATTTAAGGTATCTGTGATATTTTGTAAGAAACGGACTTGAATTGATTGGTTTCGGATCAAAATGAGAAAATTGGAGTTAATGAAGTTTTGAAGACTTTTAAAGAATTTGAAAGTTGGCTTGAAATGTGATTTTATGTTCCCGAGGTCCGAATGAAATCCCGAGACCGGGAATAGTTCTGTTATGTTGTTTATAACTTGTCTGCAAAATTTGAAGTCATTCCGAGTAGTTTAGGCCGGTTCGGCGCATTGAAGTGAATTCTAGAATTTCTTAAGTTCTTAAGTTGATTCAATTTGTTTTGGGGTTGAATTTTGAGTTTTGTTGTTGTTCTTCAGGTTCCGGAAGTTCGAGTGAGTCTGTATCATGAATGCAGACTTGCCGGAGCTTTTGGACGGGGTCCCGAGGGGCTCGAGGGTGTTTTAGACCCCCGGGAGCTAAGTTAGAAAAAGAAGAATTTCTGCTATCTGGTTTCCTTCTCTGCGATCGCAGAAGGTGGGATGCGATCGCGGAGAAGGATTTTGCTGGGCTGTTGATTGTTCTCTGCGATCGCAGCTTCCCCTTTGCGATCGCAGAGGTCTGGGTTCCACACCTTCGCGATTGCAGCCTTTTATCGCGATCGCATAGAGTCGCGTCTGGGCCGGGTGAGTTTGTTCTTCGCGATCGCAGGACCTCTGCCGCGATCGCAGAGGTCTGGCAAGTTGGCCTTCGCGATCGCAGGACCTCTGCCGCGATTGCAGAGGTCTGGCCAGTTGGCTTTCGCGATCGCATGCCCCTTGTCGCGATCGCAGTTAAGGAATCCCTGGGCAGTTTTATAAAATACGGGACTTAGCATTTTTCCTCCATTTTCATCTTCCTCCTCAAGTTTTTAGAGAGCTCTTCAAGGGACCTTCCACCACTGTTATTGAGGTAAGTAAATTCCATAGTTTTACTAGTTTCAAACATTAATTCTTAGTTAAATTCACTATTAAATTATCTAAAACCATAGAATTAGGTAGTAATTTTAGGGTTCTTGAGGATTTTGTGATTATCCGTTTTAGGCCATGAATTTAAGTAGAAATCACACATTAATGATCCTTAGGCTATGGGTGAGTGATCCCTTCGAGAATTTTTGGAATTTGAACATGCGGGACATGGGTTGGAATTTGGAAATTCTTCAAGAATAGCGATTTTAGTAAAATAACTAGGGTAATTTTCGCATTGTGCATGCATTGATGTTATTGTATACCTTTTGGCTAGTTGCGAGTCCTCGGGTGTAGAGTTTGGGGTTTCGGGCGCAAATTGTGGTTCGAGGGGTAGATTCGACACGAGTTGAGTCTTCTTTCTAACCTTGTAAGAGGGAACTGTCCCCATAGGTATGTGTAAATTGTTTGGGGGCTACGTACGTGCCGAGTGACGAGAGTCCGTACGTAGCGGCTATTATTGTAATGTCCGGGTAGTTAGGCCCACATCATGCCTTATATGCTTTTATCGTAATGCCTGATATGTTTGTCTAGTAATGCTTTATATGATTTATTGTGACGCCATATGTACTATGAAATTATGTTTTGCATAGTGTTATTTCTCTGAGGCTTTATGGAAAAATTGTTGAATGGCAAGGAATTTGTTGTGGAAAGTAAGTATTGAATATATATATGGGATCGGGCCGTACGCCACGGCAGTGTTGAGAAGTAATTGAAATGAATATGGGATCGGGTCGTACGCCACGGCAGTGTTGAAAAGAAATTGAAATGAATATGGGATCGGGCCATACGCCACGGCAGTGTTGAAAAGAAATTGAAATGAATATGGGATCAGGTCGTACGCCACGACTAGTGTAGAAGGTACCTTATGGGAGCGGGTCGTACGCCACGACGGATCTAAGAATTTGTGATTATTGTATCGTTCGGTGGCCTTACCCTTCAAAGTGCTTTATTGTTTAGTTCAGTATTTGTTTGGACTTCTGCCCTCGATATATATACTTGTTGCTTATTTCCCTGACATGCTTACTGTATTTCATTATATTTTATCATATGTTATTACTATTGGACCTTAGTGAGTATCGAGTCGACCTCTCGTCACTACTTCTTCGAGTTTAGGCGGGATACTCACTAGGTACATATTTATTTTATATGTACTCTTGCTGCACTTTCTTTTCTTTTCTGTACAGGTTTGGAGGCTGGTACGTCTGATTATCAGGCCGGTGCTAGATATTGATAGCGTGGTCATACTTCACGGTGAGCTGCTTTCCCGGCGACTTCCTAGCAGCACCCTGGAGTTCTTTTGTTATATTCTCTGTCCATATTATTCACACTGAGACCCTGTATATATTGTAGTCATTGTATATTCAGTAGTTGCCCGTGGCACTCGTGACACTAGTTCCTGGCACACACATGGTGTATATTTTGGGTTGTTGGATGTACATATGTTATGCGACATGCCTATTGGTTGATTTTCCGCGCTTGTGGTTTTATTTCATATCACCGCCATTATCATGTTTAGATCTGTGTAAAATTGGTTTAAAGATGAAATTTGCGTATCGGGGAATGGTAACACTTAGTGTTTCTATATCGGTTGGCCTAACCTCGCCGTTGGGCGCCATCGCGACCTGAATCGAGATTTGGGTCGTTACAACGTGGTATCAGAGCACTAGGTTCATGTAAGTCTCACGAGTCACGGGCAGGCCCAGTAGAGTCTTGCGGATCGGTACAAAGACGTCTGTACTTATCTTCAGGAGGCTGTGGGGTGTTAGGAAACTTCTCCTAATTCATATCCTGTCGTGCAATCTATGATGTACTCAAACTTATTCTTCTATTCTCTCAGAGATGGTGAGGACGCGTGCATCCAATGTTCCTGGTCCGGGAGAGGCTGCTGCCCCGGCCGCCCAAGGTCGGGGTTGAGGCAGGGGCAGAGCACCTGCTCGAGGCAGGGGACGAGGGCGTCCCAGAGCTACGCCAGTGGCACCACTAGAGGACCCTATTATGGAGGAGTAGGATGAGGTGCCTGCAGTAGCACCTGCTCCAGTGGATTTCATGACGGGGCCAGGCTTCTAGGAGGTCATGGGCCGTATGCTGAGATTCATGGACACTATGTCTTAGGCTGGTTTATTCCAGCCGACCCTGCTACATCTCAGGCTTGAGGGGGAGTCCAGACTCCTACCGCTCAGGCCATAGGTCCAGCAGCAGCACGTCATACCCGGGCACACCGCCCGTGGGAGGGGCTCAGCCTGTAGTAGCATCCCCAGAGCCCAGGCCAGCCGTAGAGGGTGACCAACAGAAGATGTTGGATAGATGGACCCGACTCCGCCCTCCAGTCTTTGAGGGCGAGCAGGGAGTGGATGCTCAGGATTTTATTGATAGGTGCAGGGACAGACTGCACAACATGAGGATTTTGGAGTCCCATGGAGTGGATTTCACCACATTTCAGTTAGTGGGCAGAGCTCGCAGGTGGTGGCAGTCATATATTCTCAGCAAGCCAGCAGATTCTCCTCCTGTCACTTGGGATCAATTCGCTCAGCTATTTCTAGACAGATACATTCCACCTTCGGAGAGGGAGGAGCTACGGGGTCAGTTTGAGCGACTAGAGCAGGGGCAGATGTCAGTGACTGATTATGAGGCTAGATTCTCTGTGTTGTCTCGCCATGACCTTATGATATTGCCTACTGATGGCGAGAGGGTGCGGCGGTTTGTGGCAGGCTTCCATCCAGGTATTAGGGCCTCTATGGCAAGAGAGGTAGAGATGAGCACCCCATACCAGCTTGTAGTCGAGATAGCTCGACGGATTGAGGGTTACTGTATGAGGAGCAGGGAGCAGGGTCAGCCAGGTCAGCAGGACAAGAGGGCCAGGTTCACGGGTGATTTCAGGGGTGCTCCAGCTGGGTAGAGGTCAGTTCGGAGGCGGCCAATTCAGTAGGCCTTCATATTTAGCACCTCAACTACCTCTCAGGGGTATTTCAGCGAGGCCTCAATTCGGCGCTATGCCAGAGCGTTCCTATCATCCCCCAGCCACCCAGGGTGCACCCTGCAATTATTCCAGTCATCAGAGATCCTCTAGTTCCTATTTCACTGCCTTACCAGAGGGTTCACACCGCCCTCTAGCTATTCAGGGTTCTTCCTCTTTCGGGCAGCGGGCTGTAGCACCAGGAGGTTGTTTCGAGTATGGGGAGCCGGGTCATACGTGGAGGTTTTTTCCCAGGTATCGGGGCAAGGCAGTGCAGCAGAGTTATCAGCCTAGGAGTTTAGCACCAGCAGTCCGACCGCCTCGAGGTGGAGGACAAGTCGGCAGGGGTCGTCCTAGAGGGGGAGGCCAATCAGGAGGAGGTCAGTTAGTTCATGTTCACTCTGGGGGAGTTCAGCCTTCAGGAGCCTCAGCCAGATTTTATGCCATTCTGGCCAGATCAGATGCAGTGGCCTCAGACGCCGTGATCACAGGTATTATCTTAGTATGTGGTAGGGAGGCTTCGGTACTATTTGATCTAGGATCCACGTATTCATATGTTTCTGTACTAGTTGCTCATTTTCTGGATACCCCTCGTGAGTCCTTGTGTTCTCCTATATATGTGTCCACTCATGTGGGTGATTCTGTGGTGGTAGACCGAGTCTACCGGTCTTGTGTGGTCAGTTTCTGCGGTTTCGATACCAGAGCAGATCTTTTATTGCTGGATATGATTGATTTTGAGGTTATCCTAGGCATAGATTGGCTATCTCCTTATCATGCTGTATTAGATTGCCATGCCAAGACAGTCACTTTAGCCATGCCTGAGTCGCCTAGACTAGAATGGAGAGGTTCTTCCGTTAGTGCCTCCAGCCAGGTTATTTCCTTCATAAAGGCTCAGCATATGGTCGATAAGGGTTGTTTGGCTTACATTTCTTATGTGCGGGACACCACCGCCGAGTCTCCTACCATTGATTCAGTACCTGTTGTTCGAGAGTTTTCGGATGTTTCCTTCGGATCTTCCAAGCATGCCTCCAGATTGAGATATTGACTTCTGTATTGATTTGGCTCCAGATATTCATCCTATTTCCATTCCCCCTTATCGTATGGCTCCTAAGGAGCTGAAGGAGTTGAAGGAGCAGCTTGAGGAGTTGTTGGCCAAGGGGTTCATCAGGCCGAGTGTGTCGCTTTGGGGTGCTCCAGTCCTATTTGTGAAAAAGAAGGATGGGTCTATGCGGATGTGTATTGACTACCGCCAGTTGAATAAAGTGACCATCAAGAACAAGTATCCTCTGCCGCGCATTGATGATTTGTTTGACCAACTACATGGTGCTCGTGTGTTCTCTAAGATTGATCTGAGGTCAGGTTATCACCAGTTGAAGATTTGGGCTTCTGATGTCCTGAAGACGGCATTTCGCACCAAATATGGCCACTATGAGTTCTTAGTGATGTACTTTGGCTAGACTAATGCCCCAACAACATTTATGGACTTGATGAATAGGGCATTCAGGCCGTATATTGACTCCTTCGTTATTGTTTTCATTGATGATATATTGATCTACTCACGGAGCCTGGGAGAGCACGAGCAGCATTTGAGAGTTGTACTTCAGACCTTGCGATAGCGAAGCTATATGCTAAGTTCTCCAAGTGTGAGTTCTGGTTAAGTTCTGTAGCATTTTTGGGGCATGTGGTGTCCGGTGAGGGTATCAAGGTTGATCCACAGAAGATTGAGACAGTTCAGAGTTGGCCGCGTCCTACTTCAGCTACAGAGATCAGGAGTTTCTTGGCCTTAGTAGGCTATTATCGCCTATTCGTGGAGGGGTTTTCTTCTATTGCAGCTCCGTTGTCCAGATTGACTCAGAAGAATGCCCCGTTTCGGTGGTCCGACGAGTGTGAGGCGAGCTTTCAGAAGCTCAAGTCAGCTTTGACCTCGGCACTAGTTTTGTCATTGCCTTCCAGTTCTGGGATGTATAATCTGTATTGCGACGCTTCACGCGTCGGGTTGGGGTGTGTGCTGATGCAGGATGACAGGGTTATTGCTTATACTTCGCGACAACTGAAGGTTCATGAAAAGAATTACCCTGTGCACAACTTGGAGTTGGCGGAAATTGTTCATGCTTTGAAGATATGGCGGCATTATCTATATGGCGTATCTTGTGAGGTCTATACTTACCACCGTAGCCTGCAGTACTTGCTTAAGCAGAGGGACCTTAACTTGAGGCAGCGGAGATGGCTTGAGTTGTTAAAAGATTATGATCTCACTATTTTATATCACCCGGGCAAGGCGAATGTAGTAGCAGATGCTTTGAGCAGGAGGGCAGCGAGTATGGGTAGCTTGGCCTACATTGCAGCTGAGGAGAGACCTTTAGCCTTGGACATTCAGTCCTTGGCCAATCGCCTTGTGAGATTGGACCTTTCAGAGCCTAGTCGAGTTTTGGCTCATGTAGTTGCTTAGTCTTCATTGTTGGGGGAGATTAAGGCTCGACAGTTTGATGATCCATGCCTTGCAGAGCTTCGGGATGCAGTGGTCCAAGGCAGGGCCAAGGAGGTTACTTTAGGCGAGGATGGTGTCTTGAGGCTCCAGGGCCGTTTATGTGTTCCTAATATTGATGGCTTGAGGAAGAGAATTTTAGAAGAGGCCCACAGTTCTCGGTATTCTGTTCATCCGGGTGCGACGAAGATGTACCGTGATTTGAAGCAGCACTACTGGTGGAGGCGGATGAAGAAAGATATAGTGCAGTATGTGGCTAGGTGTCTCAATTGTCAGCAGGTCAAGTACGAGCACCATAGGCCAGGAGGCCTGTTTCAACAAATGCCCATTCCCGAGTGGAAATGGGAGCGCATCACCATGGACTTTGTGGTTAGGTTGCCTCGGACTTTGCGGAAGGTTGAAGCGGTTTGGGTCATTGTGGATAGGTTGACCAAATCGGCGCATTTCATTCTTGTGGCTACTACTTATACTACTGAGAGGCTGGCCCAGATTTATGTTCGGGAGATAGTCCGGTTGCACGGTGTGCCGGTGTCCATTATATCAGATCGAGGTCCTCAGTTCACCTCGCACTTCTGGAGAGCATTGCACAGTGAGATGGGCACTCAGATAGATCTCAGCTCAGCATTTCACCCTCAGACTGATGGTCAGTCGGAGCGTACAGTTCAGATTTTGGAGGATATGCTCAGGGCTTGTGCGATTGATTTTGGCGGTCAATGGGACCAGTTCTTGCCTTTGGCAGAGTTTGCATACAATAACAGTTATCAGTCCAGCATCGAGATGGCTCCATTCGAGGCTTTATATGGTCGGCGATGTCGTTCTCCGATTGGGTGGTTTGAGCCTGGCGAGGCCAAGCTATATGGTACAGATCTGGTGAGAGATGCCTTGGAAAAGGTGAAGATTATTTAGGAAAGTCTCCGCACAGCTCAGTCCAAACAGAAGAGTTACGCAGATCAGCGGGTGCGTGATGTAGCATTTATGGATAGAGATAAGGTTATGTTGAAGGTTTTGCCGATGAAGGCCTTTATGAGATTCGGGAAGAAGGGCAAGCTGAGCCCCAGGTTTATAGGCCCTTTCAAGGTGTTGAGGCGAGTCGAGGAGGTTGCTTACGAGCTCGCTTTACCTCTCGCCTTATCGAGAGTTCATCCGGTATTTCATGTATCCATGCTCCGGAGATATCATGCCGATTTCTCTCACGTGATTGATTTCTGCACTATTTAGTTAGATGAGAAGTTGGGCTTCGAGGAGGAGCCAGTTGATATGATTGAGAGGCAGGACCGCCAGTTGAGGTCTAAGAGAATTTCTGCTGTAAAGGTCCAGTGGAGGGGCCAACCAGTCGAGGAGGCGACTTGGGAGACCGAGGAGGACATGCGGAGCAGGTACCCACAGCTATTCGGCACTTCAGGTACGATTCTACGTCCGTTCGAGGACGAACGTTGGTTCTAGAGGGGGAGATTGTGATGACCCAAAAAGGGGGTCGTCTTATGTGAATCTAATTATGACTATGTTCCGAGGCCCCGAAAGACTCCGTTAATCTCACCTCGATGTGCGTGCGCAGCCCGAGAGCGTAGCCGGGAAGCCTTTATGTGAAAACTTGATTAAGAGTTTAATTTATGATAATTAATTGAATAAAGTTGACTTTGGTCAACCTTTTACGTAAATGGACCCGGATCTGTGATCCGACGGTCCCGGAAGGTCCGTAGGAAAATATGGGACTTGGGCGTATGCCCGGAATCGAATTCCGAGGACCTAAGTCCGAGAAATGAATTTTTATAGAAAATTGTTTTATGAAAATATGAAAGACTTATGAAAATGAACCTTGATGTGAAACCTCTGCTGCCGGGCCCATATTATGATTTCGGATGCCCGGAATAGGTTCAATATGTGTTATTTAAGGTATCTGTGAAATTTGGTAAGAAACGGACTTGAATTGATTGGTTTCGGATCAAAATGAGAAAATTGGAGTTAATGAAGTTTTGAGGATTTTTAAAGAATTTTAAATTTGGCTTGAAATGTGATTTTATGTTCCCGAGGTCCGAATGAAATCCTAAGACCGGGAATAATTCCGTTATGTCGTTTATAACTTGTCTGCAAAATTTGAAGTCATTCCGAGGAGTTTAGGCCGGTTCGGCGCATTGAAGTGAATTCTAGAATTTCTTAAGTTCTTAAGTTGATTCAATTTGGTTTGGGGGTTGAATTTTGAGTTTCGTTGTTGTTCTTCAGGTTCCGGAAGTTCGAGCGAGTCCGTATCATGAATACAGACTAGACGGTGCTTTTGGACGGGGTCCCGAGGGGCTCAGGGGTGTTTTAGACCCCCGGGAGCTAAGTTA
>ML247493.1:3396-31331 GCA_005239495.1 Nicotiana undulata | reverse complement strand
ACCAAATCAAAGCTATAGGAACATACAACTAGGGAAAGAACCAACGGGGGAAAACCATTACCTTAGACCTTTAATCCAATTGCTTACAACTTCATGTTAGTTAATCTTAGTTTTATTAATTCTGTTCAGTTGTAGTAGTAAAAATAACACCAAGTAATATTCATAACTTTTGGGAAAGTTGATTATTGAGAATCTCGTACTCTAACAACAATTGATAGGTTAATTCCCTGTGGGATTCGACTTTGGTCTAAATACTCAGATTAAATTTGCACCGCCCACTTAGTCTTTTTAGAAGACACAGTTGAGCATGATCAAATTTTGGCGTCAATGCCGGGGAATTAACGGCAATTGTAGTTGGAAGAAATACAAAAATTCTTAGTGTATCAATTTTTTCACTTTCAATCTATACATTAAAATTTTGACGTGTAGCTGTAGGTGTACATATTGCTAGGTTTCAAGTTTGAATATTTTTTATTTTTTTTTCAGTATTTGATTTTTATTTTCTTTATTTTAGTTTTATTTGTTTATTTGAAAACACATGGCATCATGGAATTATGAGAGTTTTGATGTTGGAAATTCTACGTTTGATCCTCGTTATGCATATCGTGGAGGAAACCACCCAGGGCAAAATTATCAAAATATTTTTGAGAACGAGTTATGAGCACCAACTCAATCTTATGTGTGGAATGTGTGTGATATGTGTGGTGGTCAATATGGTCACTTCCATGGTTGTGCTTATATTTCTTACCTTCCCCAAACCCCTTACTTTGATGGTTCTTCTTTTTCTTGTGAAGTTAATAGGAACAAAGAACCCAGGGATGATGACCTGAAAAAGATCGAGGATATGATGAAGTGCCTTGTTGAAAAAAATGATGAGATATTACAGCGGGTACAAAGGCAAGATGCAACTATTCGCAACTTGGAGGCTCAAGTGAGTCAACTAGTTGAAGCTTTTAATGCTCAATATGCCAATATTATGGATAGTAGCCAGGAGCAGTGTGCATTAGAGATGGAAATTGANATGTTGAAGAAATAATACTAGAGTCAACCAGGGACGTTGAGGATACAAATTTAGTCGACTCTAGTGTGATTGGTGTTGAGGATGCTGAAAGTCCTGAAGTTCATGTGTTTGAGCGCATTGGTCCTCACTCCAAACATTTTTCCACATTGTGCTTGGATGATGATATGGAAATAGAGTCATCCGAGCCGATTGAGGAGTCAAGGAATGAGGAACAAGATGCCTACATTCTGGAATTTTTCTTGCCAGAAAGACATGACTACATACCTCATCTAAAGGCCAAGGAGTGTAAAATAGTACAATGGTTGCTCGGGCCAATTAGATTTGTTCCACCACCCCTGGAGCATAACCGAAAGCTTGAAGCAAAACTTGGGGTCCAATTCATAAGTTCAAAGTGGAGGCAAAAAGTAATTCGCGCTGTGCCGCGACGTTAAATCAAGCGCTTGTTGGAAGGCAACCCAACATTATTTATTTATTTATTTTTATTTTTATTTTAGTTTTTTTTTTATTATTATATTTTTTTTGTAGTGTCGATTTTTGATTTTTTTAGGAGCATGGAATGCAAAGCCATTAGAAGGATGCTATAGCAAACCAAATTGGTTGGAACTAAGTGTGAGGTACCCGCACGAAGGACCAGGCCTGGGAGAAGTCTGAGTACCCCATGAGATGCTAGTGCTTCGGCCTTTGGCCTACCAGGGAGTTTCTTTTACCCTCTTGTATGTATGAGTGTGCATTGGGGACAATGCACAATTTTAAGTATGGGGTGAGGAGATTGTCTGGGTGACTTTCTATGCTATTTTAGTTGTGTTTGTTTAAGTCTAAAAGAAAAAAAAACAAAAAGATTTTTTATTTTCTTTTTAGGTAGTGTAGCAACTGCCCCTTGGTTTTTCTTTGTGCCGCGGTTCTTTTTCAAGGGTTTTATTTGAACCGGGTGTAGTTAGTTTTTTATTTAGGAATATGAGCTATTGTGTTATTTTTGGAATTGAAGCAACATATCTTGACTTTGTTATGCCTTGAGAATAGTGAGTACTTTGGTTGTGATGCTTAGGCTCAGTTTCTGACTCTTGTATAAGTACCTTAAATTGTATGATTTTAAATTTGCTTAACTGCTTTGACTAGAGTGTCTATGAATCCAATCTTGAGTGAGTTATGTGCCATGTGTGTGTGGGGTTTGAGTGTTATTGTGTGCATTGCATTTGATGCCTAGAACTTGCCCCGTGTGTTTGCAAAGCGAAATAGTAGTTTAGTTCAGTCTTGGAAGTGATATAGGCGTTTCTTTGTTGAGATAGTATGTATATTTTACCCGCCTAATTTTTACGTATCGTAGTTAACCCTTTGAGACTGTAATCCTATTTCTTTGGCAACCACATTACAAGCCTTACCCAATTGTTTGAATGGACTAACTATTTGAACCTTTTAACCTCTCATAAGCACTTGAATTATTATGAACTGTGTAAAAGTTAAAGTGTGGGGTGATTGGTTTGGCTTTTGAGTGGAACTAATGAAATAAGGAGAAAGGTGCACTGTTTTGTAAAAGTAAGAGTCACTTGAAAAAAAAGGGAAGAAAAAATAGTTGTATTGTTGTGGGGAAAAAACTATAGCCTTGATAAGTGGTGACTCTTAATGTAATTGTGCTTAAAAAAGTATGGGGTAGAATACATTGATGTGAAGGTGGAGTTTGGTTTGACATAAGTATGTAGTTTGAATGTTAAAGTATATGTATTAAAGTGCTTAGGGAGGTGTAATCACTCTTATATCTAAATATATCCTACCCGTCCCGCAACCTGCATTACAACCAAATAAAGTCCTACTTGATCCTAGACTGAATGAACTCGATTAGTAGAGTAGTACACTACGGGCAAGCCTATGGTGCATCTTTTGTGGCACATGAATGTTATTTCTGAGAGTGAGTGAATTCTTTCTATCTTAAGTTCCTATGTGTTCTTAAATTTTATTGTGTGGAACTACTCTCTTTTGTTGTGTGAGGGCACTTGATTCATGAAGGAAAGGTAATGTCAGTGACCTCTATGTTAGAGTAAGTGGGTGAGATGTAAATAATGCGTGGTACTTGTGAGTCAAATCTTGAGGTGGAGATGTTACGCTTTAGTGCTTAGTCTATTTTAAATATTCTTGGTATGATGAGTTAGGAGAATTGCTTAAAAAAGTCGTGTCTATATAAAGTGTAGTTTGATTTCTCGAGGACGAGCAATGGTTTAAGTGTGGGGAGTTGATGATAGGCTATAATTACGTATTTTAATCGCTTATTACACACTAGTTTACTGCACTTTAATTGAGTTTGAGCTTTAATTGCTAGTGTTTTGCACTAACTGTGTGTTTTATGCCTTGTAGGAGTGATTTCAAGCTATATAGATGTTATGGAATGAATTTAAGTGATTTGGAGCTTTGAAGTCTGAGTAAAAGCTCAAGGAATTAATCCGGGATCATGTTCGGCGGTCAAATTTGATAGTTGAGAACAAATGAAGACTCGAGGAGACATATTATGTACTGTCTAGTAAAATGGACATAACTTTCTGCTCCGAACTCCATTTGAGCTATATAATATATGGTTGGAAATATAACGCAAAGGGATACAACTTTCATGTTTTATGTTTTTCCCAATTCCAAATGTAACAGGCTAAAACATATGATCGAAACTGCGACTGCGGACTTGACGCGGGCTGGGGCAGAATAAAACCCCACTAGCGCGACCTCTAGCGCGAGATTAGCGCGGCCGCGCTAGTGGCGGCATGGAAAATTGTCCTTTTTTGCGTAGGAGAAGGTATAATTGTTTGGGCCCGACCCTACTTGGTATATATACATGGGAGAACGTTATTTTTAGGGGATATGACATATTTTGGACACAAATTCGACCTAAGGAGGCAGAGACACAAGAGGAGTAAGGCGGGGGAATTCTTCCATGAGTTTTTCCTTCTTCTTTCTATTTTACATTGTTCATGAATTCTTTTGTAGTTTTTATCATTGTTATGAGTAGCTAAATCTTTTAACCTAAGGTTTTGGTGGAACCCGTTGAGAATGAACTTGTTGTTATATTAATATAGTTTTGATTTGGTTGTTAATCTCTATTTGTTTAACTACGTTCTTATTGTAGTTGATTGAAAGGCCATCAATTAGCTGATCCTATTTATTATGCATCTGCTTGAGAAAGAGTGCATATTTAGGTAGTTGTTGAACAACACCACTCTCGGAGTATAGACGAGAGTCATAACCGAGGGTTTAGAGGTTGGGTTAGAGATAATATACCTCAGGTGCATTCTAAAGTGAACCGTAACGCAAATATAGCTAGCGTAGCTCGAGAGAGTGCGTCTAGTAAATTTTCATAAATGCTTGAGAAAGATTTATGATAACTGGAGAGTTCATGATTGATAGAGATAACCAAATCAAAGCTATAGGAACATACAACTAGGGAAAGAACCAAGGGGGGGGGGGGAAACCATTACCTTAGACCTTTAATCCAATTGCTTACAACTTCATGTTAGTTAATCTTAGTTTCATTAATTCTGTTCAGTTGTAGTAGTAAAAACAACACCAAGTAATATTCATAACTTTTGGGAAAGTTGATTATTGAGAATCTCGTACTCTAACAACAATTGATAGGTTAATTCCCTGTGGGATTCGACTCTTGGCTAAATACTCAGATTATATTTTTGCAACGCCCGCTTAGTCTTTTAGAAGACACAGTTGAGCGTGATCAAATTTTGGCTAAATAAGGTACATTTCCATTTCTAGTAAGGAATCTAATTGTACAACTGTCTAACCGTCTAGTACGAATTCGTACAAACCCGTTCCGGAATTCACGCCTTGATCTTTGTGCCATTGTGGGAATCTCGTTTATTCTATTAGAAGCCCATAATGGCATTATCTCGGGGTAGGCCATATTCGACCTTGGTGTTCATTGTGCACTTCGACCTTCGAGCCTTCTGCTCCGTCATCAGGCTCGAGCTCGATCTACTGGACTTGCCTGGTCTATTCTGAACTCCGTCTCGGAGCGACTCCTCTAACCTATGAAATCAGGCATCCTGATTTCGACCGTATACAATTATCAAGAAAACACATAATGGATTCAGGTATGTTTTCTTGATTGAAGTTATTGTATATGTATTTTATGTGAAAATCATATAGTTCCATGGTTCTAAATAATTGATAGGATTTTATATAGATTGTATATGAATCACAATCTAGAACATAAAAAAACCTTACATGTGGTATCATGAGCACCGTTGAGGAATTGATGATTTTCCATTAAGCTTAAAGATTTCTTCTTTTCTGTGAACCCTAATTTATAAACTATTAGTTGTTGTGACTTCTAATGGATTAGAGATCATCTTTGTAAGTTGTAAATTAGAGTACATGAATTTGGTTATAGCCAGTTAAAAGTTTAATGAAACAAGAATGGCGTTATAATTAATCAATAGTAACACCTCAAGACAACTAATGAATAGTGGCATAAATAATGTCTTAGATCCCATTTGATTTTAGCACTGTCTATTTGTGGAGAAAGTTCATATTTGATATTGGAAGTTTGCTCCGGTTATGATGGTTGTTCTTGTGTGTTATGAGAAAAGTGGTATATTATGGACCCAGGTAAGGCTATTAGCCTAGTTCGGTGCGAGCAGTGTCGGCTCAAGGTGTGGATGGATTTAAATATGATTACGGGCTCCATATTTGTCAGGTGAGTTCATTTCGGTATAGCGCTTTTCATGGGAAGGTATTAGAACATCAAATGTTGTTCCATCTTCGTTCAGTTCATGTAATATTATGGTGTGCCGCGTGTGTTGAGATTTCCGCGTAGTGCTGGTGTTATGTGAGCATGATAGCTCTTGAGATTCAGATTATGTATGTATCGCTCCTCAATTGTGCTTGAGTTTTGTAGCGTATGGCTCTATCAGTCTCCCCATGATGGTATTATGCACTTAGCGTGCTTGTGACCGATATTCGATATTTTGTGGTAATGAGAAATTTAGCTCGGTGTGTATCTCCTTATTTAAATTTTATGTGTGAATCGGGTGGCACGCCACCACGGGTATGGTATTTGAATCGAGTTGCGCGCTGCAACAGTGTGATGTTGAGTAAGGTTCCCTATATCTATTTCTCTTGTGTTTTGCTTCCTATTTTTCGGAGGAAGGTTCATATTAGTTGCGTGAGTTGAGTAGTCCCTTCCTGAGTCATTTCTTTATGAATCATGATCGAGTTGTGGCCTCTTGGCACATTGCGGCTTCATGTGAGACCGTTGTTCATGTCTGGGTTGACTATTGTCTGAGCAGTTCATACTGGGCGAGACGAGATTTTTGGATCTGGGATCAGTGCGATAAGATTATGTGAGGTATATCAAAGAACAAATACCATTAATTGGTTCGTAATGAGGTGATGATTCTAGTCAAGAGGAGAGATTCAATGATTGGTTAACTTTGTAGTTGGTTATAAATTTCTATGCATCTCCTCCGTTGTGGTGGTATCGTAAGCGTTATAGCAGGATTTATATATGTGTATCATAAGGTGCGTTTGGGAGCATCAGATTCGTGGAATTTTGGCTATTAAGATCAGGGAACGTCATTATGGTTAGATGATGAAATATGCGATGTATGGTGCTGATTCAGCAAGGGAATGCAGTCATGTTCTGGTAAATCATGTAGCGATTAATTCAGTGTTCATACATTGGAAACAGGCCTGGCAGAGGATTTCGGGTGTTGAAATCTGGTTCTAAGGCCCATTTGCCTAAATAAAGAGGATATCTTCAGATTCGTTCGAGAAATTGTACTCAACTGGGTTGTGGTAGCACGGGCAGGTGCACGAGGTGTTAAACATTGATTTCAAGAAACTCCAGAGCAGTTCTTAGCACGTTCGAAGACGAACGTATGTTTAAGTGGGAGAGAATGTAACGACCCGACCGGTCATTTTGAGATCTAACGCATCATTTGGCGGTTGGAGGCCATGAGCTGCTCCATTTAAGATATTATGACTTGTAGGCGTGGTTGGAATGAAATTCTGGGAAGTTCGGAGTCGAATTGGAAGGAAACTTCTCATTTCGGAAGCCTTTAGATGGAAGAATTGACTAAGATTTGGATTTTGAGTAAACGACCTCAAAATAAGGATTTTGAAGGTTCCAACCGGTTCGTATGATGATTTCGGACTTAGGCGTATGTTCGGATTGGGTTTTGCATGACGTGGGAGCGTTTCGACGCATATTGTGGAAGTTAGCATTTTATAAGAAATTTCTTAAGTCTGGGTTGAAGTGCATTTCAGTGTTCTTGATGTCTGTTTGGGATTCCGGGTCTGGGAATAGCACCGTATGGTAATTATGGTGTTGGGATCACGATCGGAAGTGAATTCGGAGGTCCGTAGGTCATTTTGAAGTCATTTGGCTAAAGACAGAAATTTGGAGGTTTTTGAGAAGTCCGACCGGAAGTGGAAATTTTGATATCGGGGTCGGATTCCGATTCCAAAAGTTGAAGCAGGTCCGTAATGTTAAATGCGACTTGTGTGCAAAATTTGGGGTCAATCAGACATGATTTGATAGGTTTCGGCATCGAATGCAGAAGTTGGAAATTTCAAAGTTCAAAAAGATTCAATTAAGTTGTGATCCATTGTTTCAATGTTATCTGATGTGATTTGACGCCTCAAGCAGGTCCGCATTATGTTTTGGATCAGGTTGGTGTGATTGGACAGGGTCCTAGGGGCCTCGGGTGGATTTTGGGTGATCAACGGATTGAATTTGGAGTTGAGGAAGGGCTGAAGCATATGGTGTCTGGTGCGACCGCACCTGCGCAATAAGGACCGCATGTGCGGCTTTGGCATCGCAGATGCGGAATTTGGCTGGCTTGGCTAGGCCGCAGGTGCGAGGTTATTTCCGCACTTGCGAAGGCGCAAATGCAAAAAAAGAAGCGTAGGTGCGGAGCCAGCTGGGAAGGAGGAAGCCGCAGGTGCGAGGATGGAGGCCGTAGGTACGGAGGTTGGGTCTGGCCAGTGTGTATTTTAAAACCGAGGTCTTGGCTCATTTGCACCTCATTTCTTCAATGGGAGGCGATTTTGGAGTAGTATTTTCAGCATAATCTATAAGGTAAGTGATTTCTTCCCACCTTGAGTTAAATACTTGAATTATACACGGATTAGAGAAGAAAATTTGAGGTTTTGATGGGAAGACCTAGAATTGGTATTTTTGGATTGTTACCACGAATTTGGGCATGAAATTGAGAGAGAATTATATATTTGAGTTCGTGAGGCTATGGGTAAACTTTATCTTCAAAAACAAATTAGGAATCCGGGCACGTGGGCCCGAGGGAAATTTTGTCAACTTTCCGAGCGGGGTTGGGAATTTATATAAATTGAATTGTTACAAGTATTAGAGTATATTTTCATTGCGTTTCCCATTATTTTGCTAGTTTTGGGGCGTTGTGCATCAAATTGAGTCATCGGAGGGGCTTAGAAGCCGGTATTGAATCTTCGGAGCAAGGTAAGTCTCCTTTCTAACCTTGTGGGGGAAAATTGTCCCCATAGGTTAACTAATTAAATATGTGCTACTATTTGTGGGAGGCTACGTATGCACGAGGTGAAGGGAGTTCGTGTGTAACTACTATTATGATTGTGTCTGGGTAGTCTAGGACCCACTAGCATGCTTTACTTGTTGTACTTATAATTTTGCCGATAAAATTAGACTATTTAATATTATCGAATTAGTAAATGAACATCTAAGAAGGTTAAAGTTTATTTTCTTAATCAACTAAAAAGAGAATTGATTTTCCATGGGTAATTGTTTTCTTGATGTAGTCGGGGTTGACTGTTTGAATGTGTATGTTTATGTGTAACTGCTTCGCAATTAATATTCCGCGAGCGGGGTGATTTCTTGCACTACTCTCATGGGAGCGGGTCGTACGCCACGGCAGGTTAATATATGCATCTATGGTTTGAGCCGTTCGACCCTTCGGCAGTGCACATTTATCTATTGTTGGTTCGTGTCGTTCGACCCTCGGCATTTCCTGCGCATTATATTTGCTAAATTAACATAGGATGTACTGTTAAATTAACATAGGATGTACTGTTAAATTAACATAGGATGTACTGCTAAATTAACATAGGATGTACTGTTAAATTGCCTTAAGATATAAATTACTAAATGAAATGATGGAAACTGTGTGATGAACCAAAAGGTCATCCTATGTTAATTTAGCTAAATCTATGTTTCGAGGCCACGAAAGCCTTTGTTAATCTAACCTCGATATGTGTGCGCAGCCCGGGCTCGTAACCGGGAAGTCTTTATGTGAAAAAAAACTGATAAAATGAAGAAATTATATAATTAAATTGAATAAAGTTGACTTTGGTCAACATTTTTGGTAAACAGAAAAGGAACCGTGATTTGAGGGTACCAGAGGGTCCGCAAGAAAATATGGGACTTGGACGTATGCCCGAAATCGAAATCCGAGGTCCCAAGACCGAGAATTGAATTTTTAAAGAAAATTGTTTTTCGAAAATAATAAAGACTTTTGAAAATGAACTTTGATGTGAAACCTGTGATAACGGGCCCGTATTAAGATTCCGGCGTCCGGAACAAGTTAGATATAATTAATATGTGTTGTCTGTAAAATTTGGTTTGAAACGGACTTGATTTGACTTGTTTTGGATCAAAAATGGAAAATTTGATAGTTTATGAAGTTTGAGAAAATTCTATAGATTTTGGAGTTTAATTCATTGTTTTTGATGTTATTTTGGTGGTTTCATTACTCGAATAAGTCCGTAGGATGATTTTGAAGTCGTGTGTACATTGAGTTTGAGGTTCCGAGGGCTCGGGTGAGTTTCGGGTAGGTCCCGGGATGTTTTTAGGCTTAAAATACAGTAGAGTACAGTTCTCTGAACTTCCCACCGCGTCCGCGGTCCTTTTTTCACGGACCACGGTAAGGTTTTCGCGGCCGCGGTCATGGTCATTTTTCGCGGTCCGCGGTGGAGGGCTGGGCACTGGTTCAACTTCGGAGGCTTATATCTTCTAATCTACAAGGAATTTTGAGATGATGAAAAAACAAAAGTTGTATCCCTTTGTGTCTAGTTTCTATAATGATAAAGAATTCGTAATACGGACATTTGTAGGGAAAGTTATAGCCAAAATACTAAAGCATGTCACAACAGTCATTTTCTTGGGTTTTCTTCAGCTTTTCTTGATTTTTGCCTTCGCGGCCGCGGTCAATGTTTTGCTGACTGCGGTGGGGGACCAGAAATGGGTATAATTATACGAGAATTTCAGTTATTTTCATATTTCAAAGCCCTAAAAACATAAGAGGCGATTTTCCAAACACTCCTTCTTCTCCAAAATATTTGTAAGTGATTTCTAACTCATTTTCTTTACTCCTTAACTTCTTTTTACAAGATTTCACACTAGAATCTAGGCCTAAAACCTTAACATCAAAGTAGAAATTAGGGGTTTTGGGTAGAGTTAGGTTATTGGGAATTTTGGGCAATTCAACTCCAATTTGGGATCGGATTTCAAAAAAAATTATATATTCTAACTCGTGGAGTTATGGGTGATCGAGTTTTGGTCCGAGCCTCGTGTTTGGACCAAGCGGGCCCGGGTCGAATTTTGAAAATTTTGGAAGAATGATAGGAATTGTGCATGTAGGCTATGGTATGGTGTTATTGAGTCATTATTGATATACTTAAGTTAATTATACCTAAATATTGTTGTTCCGGAGTTGAATTCCAAAGGAAAGGCGGTGTTACAGGGTTGATTGCTATATTTATGACCCGAGGTAAGTGTCTTGCCTAACTTTGGTGAGGGAATAGGTATTGTATGTTATGTGCTAAGTGTTTATCATGTTCAAGACATAGGTAAGGTGACGAGTACCTATGCATTGTGTGTCCAGCATGCCCGTGAGTCTATTTTTGATGAAATCTTGTTATTACTTCCACTTCGTTAAATTATGAAGTTGTCTCTACTTGGAAGCCGATGTTGTTAGAAATCTTGGTTTATGAACTTATGATATATCGGTTCGATTGAAAACCCAACTGTTAAGGATATATTTGAAATGATTGGTTATAGCTGAGACCCTTGCCGGGCACTTGTTGTGAAATTGATTGATGCTTTCCCCTCGCCAGGTGATATTGAAATGTATTTCCACTATGCTGTACTCCTTGCCATTTTATCTGTCATTGTTTGGTGAGGAAGAGTGTAAAGCACGAAGGGTGATGTCGTGCCATGATATTTGATTACATTGCATAGTGAGGAAGAGTGTAAAGCACGAAGAGTGATGCCGTGCAATGATTCACATTGATTATAAGCACGAAGGTTAATGTCGTGCCATGATTTACATTGATTATAAGCACGAAGGTTAATGCCGTGCCATGATTTATATTACCTTACATTGTACATCGCATTGTGAAGAAGAGAGTAAAAGCACGAAGGGTGATGTCGTGCCATGATATTTGATTACATTGCATTGTGAGGAAGAGAGTAAAAGCACGAAGGGTGATGCCGTGCCATTATTTACATTTTTGATACTTATACTTTTTTCGTTAGCTATTGTGTTAAATTGCCTTTCTTGTTTACTCCTATATGTCAATTTAACTGCTTCATTTCACATGTTCCCCTTTACTGCTCTCGTATCCCATACTTGTCTGCCTATCTTTTGCCTTGTTTTTCCATGCTTGAGTTGTAAAATAGGACAGGTTAACGTTGTTGCTAAGTCTAGCCTCGTCATTACTTCGGCCGAGGTTAGGATCGGCACTTACTCAGTACATAGGGTCGGTTGTACTGATGCTACACTGCACTTCTTAATGTTGTGCAGACCCTGCATCCGGACCCAGTGGACCGCATTGAGGGATTCACCTTCAGTCCACCCAGAGCTTCAAGGTATACCCGCCGGCGTTCGTGGGCCTTGGTGTCTCTCCTGCCTTTGGATTCATTATTGTCTTATCTTCTTCCCTAGTTTCAAGACAATGATGTATTTATTTTCAGACTATGTATTTAGCACTCTGTTAGACAGTTCGTGAGTTGTGACACCCAGGTTTTGGGTTTATGCGACGTTATGTATTTTACGATTTCACCTTGCATTTGTGAATTTCGATTTCATTTCCGCTGTTAAAATTCTGAAGTATTTTGTTATTTCTGTTAGACGTCTGTATTTATCCCCAGAAGCTGCAAAGTTAGGAACAATTTCACTTCTATTCAACTCCATCGTGTGAATTTATTCTATCATTGATGATTGAACTTGCCTACTCTTGTCCCTTCACTAATCCCAACAACACGCGAAGCGTCTACGACCGGACAAGAGATGAAGTCCCAACGACAGCTACGATCAAGGAAGGAGACAGAAGCAGAGCGCAGTCTAAAGCTCGAACATCAACACCTGTTGTACGGACTCAAATGGATCTAGATGCGGAGGTTGTAGCACAGTTAGTACATGTTGGACTAGTTCAGATTTCGGAAGGATTTATGGTTGCACCATTGTTGTAGGATGCCCTAGCCCATTATTGAGGTTGGACAAGTTGCCGAACAAGTACCACTGCAATTCCGTGGTGTATCTTTTGAGGGTCCACAGGATTTTCTTGACTGCTTCCATAGAGTATTGCACAATTTGGGAGTAAGTGTAAAGCAACGGGATTGAATTATATGAACTGTGAAGTTTAACATTGTGGATTATCAGGTATTGTGACCTACGACTTCGTGCCAAGTGGGGAAGTCCATTGTCAAAGAATAGATTGTGGTGTCATGTGTTATATCGATTTTGGCTTGAATGGTATAAGGCCTGGGATTTTTGCAAGAGATAAAGCTGGGGATTTCAGTACGTCTGCCTCCTTAATAACCCTATACTTCAGTACCAAAGGAGTTATTCAAACAACTTTAAGTCTACAGAAAGTCTACTCAGCGTGGAAGTCACGGTTGCGTCAGGTCATACGACAGTATCAGAAGATGCCACCAGGTTCGATAAGTTAAGTCGTCATTCTTCTATGTTGGTTCATATAGCAAGAGGGCAATTCCTTAGACTCATTAAAGGACTCAAAAATGATTGTAAAAGTTTCTGACGACTCAGGGCAGGTTGATACTTTATGTCGGCTAGTGGTGGAAATTGCCCTAGACTTGGGAGAGTCCTATTTCATCAGAGCATTCAGGCTACGTGCCCCATTGCAGCTATAACTCAACTACATGACCACCTAGGGAGAAGGGAGTCGGAATGTCGAAAGTGGAGGTTAGATTCCTAGAGGTGGAGACCCAATCGGGTGATATGTTTTCTATGGTATGGATGAAGTCGTTACATTAAATGGTTTCATTAAAAATACAATCTATAATTAATATAAGTAATGATTTTCTGAACTTAATTCGGTTATGCATATCTAATAAAATTCTTCTAATATGCTCCACTTTCGGGTGAGCTTCGTAACTCTAAGAGTCTACATATGTGAATACTTGTATTGAGAAATTCTATGGGAATAACTGTGTTTACCATTATGGGTTGAAATTTTGCTTAACGGAAAATATTTAAATGAAGGAAATGAATTGTTTCGATTAGCACGATATGAATATTGCCTGTGATTCATAATTGAGGACGAGATCCTCGCGTGTTATTATGATTGGTATATTTGAACCGGGCTACGAACCGCGGTGGAAGTTATGTAAGGATGAGATCCTTGTGATGAAAATTTTTGTGTTTAAATTCTCCCTTGTGAATTAAATTTTGTTTGTTTTTACTATAGTACTGGTAGGGAGTCATGCTTGTTAAACCTATAATTATGTATAAAATAAGAGTAATAATGATTTTATTAATTAAAAAATAAATAAATAAATAAACTAATTAACTGTCTGTGCGTAATTGCCAAACGCGTGCTATAATTATGGAGCCTTAACCTACAAGATAGGTGCCCGCCCAAGCGTCGTTAGATGGGGCACGTTAGTTTGGATAATGGCGGGGTCTTCAAGCATCATATCTCGATATCAGCAGAGTTGATGGAATTAAAGGAGCAGTTGCAGGATTTGTTAGATAAAGGCTTCATTAGGCCTAGTGGTTCTCCTTAGGGTGCTCTAGTGTTGTCCGTGAAGAAGAAAGATGGCTCAATGAGGATGTGCATTGACTACCAGCAGTTGAATAAGGTTAGTATTAAGAACAAGTATCCTTTGCCGAGGATTGATAACTTATTTGATCAGCTTCAGGGTGCCACAGTGTTTTTCCAAGATAGACTTGAGGTCTGGTTACCATCAGCTGAGGATTAGGGCGTCTGATGTCCCTAAGACAGCCTTTCACACTCGTTATGGGCATTATGAGTTCTTGTTGATGACATTTGGATTGACAAATGCCCCCGCTGCTTTTATAGAGTTGATGAACCGAGTGTTCATGCCTTATTTGGACTCATTTGTGATTGTGTTTATTGACGATATTCTGATTTATTCCCGTAGCCGAGAGGAGCATGAGAAGCACCTCAGAGTAGTTCTTCAGACTTTGAGGGATAGCTAGTTGTATGACAAATTTTCGAAGTGTGAGTTCTAGTTGAGTCTAGTAGTATTCTTGGGCTACATTGTGTCAGTAAAGGGTATTCAAGTGGATCCCAAGAAGATTTCAGCGGTCAGGGATTGGTCTAGGACCACTTCGGCCATAGAGTTTCGGAGTTTCTTGGGCTTAGCAGGTTATTATCGCCGGTTTGTAGAGGGCTCTTCATATATAGCAGCCCCGATGACCAGGTTGACTCAGAAGGGTGCTCAGTTCAGGTGGTGGGATGAGTGTAAGGTGAGCTTTCATAAGCTCAAGACAACTTTGACCACGACACCGGTATTAGTTTTGCCCACAGGTTCAGGACCGTATACTGTGTATTGTGATGGTTCACGAGCTGGTCTTGGTTCAGTATTGATGAAGGATGGCAAGGTTATAGAATATGCTTCTCGTCAGTTGAAGATTCACGAGAAGAATTATCCAGTCCACGACTTAGAGTTAGCATCTATTGTTCATGCGTTGGAGATCTGGAGGCACTATGTGTATGGTGTGCCGTGTGAGGTATTCACTGATCACAAGAGTTTGTAGTATCTGTTTAAGCAAAAGGAGTTGAACATGAGGCAGAGGAGGTGGTTAGAGTTTCTAAAGAATTAGGATATTACTATCCTCTATCATCTGGGGAAGGCCAAAGTGGTGGCCGATGCTTTGAGCCGCAAGTCAGTCAGCATGGGTAGTCTTGCCTATTTATCAGTCGTAGAGCGACCTCTTGCTTTGGGTGTTCAGGCTTTAGCCAACCGATTCATGAGATTGGAAGTTTCTGAGACTGGCAGTGTTTTGGCCCATACCGTAGTTCGTTCTTCATTATATGATCGTATTCGGACCAGGAAGTATGATGATCGTCATCTATGTGTTCTTAGAGATGTGGTTCGGCACGGGCGTGCCAAGCAGGTCACAGTTGATACTGAGGGAGTGTTGATGATGTAGGTTCGTAATTGTGTACTCGATGTTGATGGCATTCGTGAGTTGATACTTCAGGAGGCCCATAGTTCCCGGTATTCTATTCATTTGGGCGCCGCAAAGATATACCAGGACTTGTGGCAGCTTTATTGGTGGCGTAGAATGAAGAAGGATATTGTAGCTTATGTAGCTCGGTGCTTGAATTGCCAGCAGGTTAAGTATGAGCACCAGAGACCGTGTGGTTTGATGCAGCAGATTCAGCTTCCCGAGTGGAAGTGGGAGCGTATCACGATGGATTTTGTAGTTGGGCTTCCACGGACTCAGAGGATGGTTGATGCAGTGTGGGTTGTTATGGATAGGTTGACCAAGTGAGCACATTTCATTCCGGCAGCAGTTTCATATTTAGCAGAGAAGTTGGCACATATCTATATGAGAGAGATTGTTAGATTGCATGGTGTTCCCTTATCCATTATATCAGACTGAGGTACTCATTACCTCCCATTTCTGGAGAGTATTTCAGCGAGAGTTGGGCACGCAGATTGAGTTGAGCACATCATTTCATCCTTATACGGACGCACAGTCCGAGCATACTATTCAGATTTTGGAGGATATGTTGCGAGCCTGTGTTATTGACTTTGGTGGTTCATGGGATCAGTTCTTGCCATTAGTAGAGTTTGCCTACAACAACAGTTATCAGTTGAGCATTCACATGGCTCCGTATGAGGCGTTGTATGGTAGGCGATGTCGGTCTCTAGTCGGATGGTTTGAGGCGGGAGAAGCTAAATTGTTGGGTTCTGAGTTAGTACCGGATGCCCTGGACAAGGTGAAGATCATTCAGGATAGACTTCGTACAGCTCAGTCCAGGAAAAAGAGTTATGCGGATCGCAGAGTTCGACATTTGGCTTTTATGATATAAGACCAGGTGATTCTTCGAGTATCTCCTATGAATGGCGTGATGAGGTTCGGAAAGAAGGGAAAGTTGAGCCCTAGGTACATTGGTCCATTTGAGATTTTGGACAAGGTAGGAGAGGTGGCCTACAGATTTGCCTTGCCGCCGCATTTATCATCCGTGCATCCAGTGTTTCATGTATCTATGCTCCGGAGATACATTGCAGATCCATTTCATGTTCTTAACTTCATTGATGTCAAGTTGGACCAGGATTTGACTTATAAGGAGAAACCGGTCAGTTGAGATCGAGAGTTATCATTCGGTTCGTGTTGCGTGGAGAGGTCAGCCTGCCGAGGCAACTATTTGGGAGCCCGAGTCCGATATGAGGAGTCGTTATCCCCATCTTTTCTCAGACTCAGGTACCTTTCTATGTCCGTTCGAGGACGAACGTTTGTTTTAGAGGTGGAAATTGTGATGACCCAAAAGGTAATCCTATGTTAATTTAGCTGAATATGTGTTCCGAGGCCACAAAAGCCTCCGTTAATCTCACCTCGATATGTGTGTGCAGCCGGGGTGTGTAGCCTAGAAGTCTTTATGTGAAAAAAAACTGATAAAATGAAGAAATTATATAATTAAATTGAATAAAGATGACTTTGGTCAACATTTTTGGTAAACGGACCCGTACCCGTGATTTGAGGGTACCGGAGGGTCCGTAAGAAAATATGGGACTTAGTAGTATTCCCGGAATCGAAATCCGAGGTCCCAAGACCGAGAAATGGACTTTTAAAGAAAATTATTTTCCGAAAATAATAAAGACTTTTAAAAATGAACTTTGATGTGAAACCTGTGATAACTGGCCCGTATTAAGGTTCCGGCGTCCAGAACATATTCGATATAGTTAATATGTGTTGTCTGTAAAATTTGGTGTGAAACGGACTTGATTTGACGTATTTCGGATCAAAAATGGAAAATTTGATACTTTTTGAAGTTTGAGAAAATTCTATAGATTTTGGAGTTTAATTCATTGTTTTTGATGTTATTTTGAAGTCGTGTGTACATTGGGTTTGAGGTTCCGAGGGCTCGGGTGAGTTTCGGGTAGGTCCCAGGATGTTTTTAGGCTTAAAATACAGTAGAGCACAGTTCTCTAAACTTCCCACCGCGTCCGCGGACCGCGGTAAGGTCTTCGCGGCCGCGGTCATTTTTCGCGGTCCGCGGTTGAGGGCTGGGAACTGGTTCGACTTCGGAGGCTTATATCTTTTGATCTACAAGGACTTTGAGATGATTCAAAAACAAAAGTTGTAGGCCTGCGTGTCTAGTTTCTAGAATGGTAAAGAAATCGTAATTTAGACATCTGTAGCGAAGGTTATGGCCAAAATACTAAAGCATGTCACAATAGTCATTTTCTTGGGTTTTCTTCAGCTTTTCTTGATTTTTGCCTTCGCGGCCGCGGTCAATGTTTCGCTGACCGTGGTGGGAGACCAGAAATGGGTATAATTATATGGGAATTTTAGTTATTTTCATATTTGAAAACCGTAAAAACATAAGGGGCGATTTTCCTAACACTCCTTCTTCTCCAAAATATTTATAAGTGATTTCTAACTCATTTTCTTTACTCCTTAACTTCTTTTTACAAGATCTCACACTAGAATCTAGGCCTAAAATCCTAACATCAAAGTAGAAATTAGGGGTTTTGGGTAGAGTTAGGTTATTGGGAATTTTGGGCAATTCAACCCCAATTTGGGTTCGGATTTCAAAACAAATTATATATTCTAACTCGTGGGATTATGGGTGATCGGGTTTTGGTCCGAGCCTCGTGTTTGGACCAAGCGGGCCCGGGGTCGAATTTTAGAAATTTTGGAAGAATGATAGGAATTGTGTATGTAGGCTATGGGATGGTGTTATTGAGTCATTATTGATATACTTAAGTTAATTATGCCTAGATATTGTTGTTCCGGAGTTGAATTCAAAAGGATAGGCGATGTTAGAGGGTTGATTGCTATATTTTGGACCCGAGGTAAGTGTCTTGCCTAACTTTGGTGAGGGAATAGGTATTGTATGCTATGTGCTAAGTGTTTATCATGTTCAAGGCATAGGTAAGATGACAAGTACCTATGCATTGTGTGTCCAGCATGCCCGTGAGTCTATTTTTGATGAAATCTTGTTATTACTTCCACGTTCGTTAAATTATGAACTTGTCTCTACTTGGAAGCCGATGTTGTTGGAAATCTTGGTTGATGAACTTATGATATATCGGTTCGATTGAAAACCCAATTGTGAAGGATATATTTGAAATGATTGATTATAGCTTAGACCCTTGCCGGGCACTTGTTGTGAACTTGATTGATGCTTTCCCCTTGCCAGGTGATATTGAAATGTATTTCCACTATGCTGTACTCCTTGCCATTATATTTGTCATTGTTTGGTGAGGAAGAGTGTAAAGCACGAAGGGTGATGTCGTGCCATGATATTTAATTATATTGCATAGTGAGGAAGAGTGTAAAGCCGAAAGGGTGATGTCGTGCCATGATTCACATTGATTATACGCACGAAGGTTAATGTCATGCCATGATTTACATTGATTATAAGCACGAAGGTTATTGTTGTGCCATGATTTACATTGCCTTACATTGTACATCTCATTGTGAGGAAGAGAGTAAAAGCACGAAGGGTGATGTTGTGCCATGATTTATGCTATTTCACATTATACATCGCATTGTGAGGAAGAGAGTAAAAGCACGAAGGGTGATGTTGTGCCATGATTTATGCTATTTCACATTATACATCGCATTGTGAGGAAGAGAGTAAAAGCACGAAGGGTGATACCGTGCCATGATATTTGATTACATTGCATTGTGAGGAAGAGAGTAAAAGCACGAAGGGTGATGTCGTGCCATTAATTACATTTCTGATACTTATACTTGTTTCGTTAGTTATTATGTTAAATTGCCTTCCTTGTTTACTCCTATATGTCAATTTAACTTCTTCATTTCACTTGTTCCCCTTTACTGCTCTCGTATCCCATATTTGTCTGCCTATCTTTTGCCTTGTTTTTCCATGCTTGAGTTGTAAAATAGGACAGGTTAACGTTGTTGCCAAGTCTAGCCTCGTTATTACTTTGGCCGAGGTTAGGCTCGGCGCTTACTCAGTACATGGGGTCGGTTGTACTGATGTTACACTGTACTTCTTAATGTTGTGCAGACCCCGCATCCGAACCCAGTGGACCGCATTGAGGGAGTCACCTTCAGTCCACCCAAAGCTTCAAGGTATACCCGCTGGCGTTCGTGGGCCTTGGTGTCTCTCCTGCCTTTGGATTCCTTATTGTCTTATCTTCTTTCCCAGTTTCAAGACAATGATGTATTTCTTTTAAGACTATGTATTTAGCACTCTGTTAGAGAGTTCGTGAGTTTTGACACCCTGGTTTTGGGTTTATGCGACGTTATGTATTTTACCATTTCACCTTGCATTTGCGAATTTCGATTTTATTTCCGCTGTTAAAATTCTGAAGTATATCGTTATTTCTGTTAAGAGTTTTAAAGGTATTTTCTTTACTACTGTCGGAATGGGTTGCAAAAGTTAGATTTTTTATGCACGTTGGCTTGTCTAGTAGGTTCAACGTTAGACGCAGTCATGGCCTGAAGGGTGGAATTTCGGGTTGTGACAAACTGGGACTCATAAATTTATGGAAAAAGTCGTCCTTTCCAGTCGTTATTTGTTATTTGACTTTAATACTCATGTTTGACATCACACTTGATTATATTAAATTGACCTTTGGCAAGTGTCAAGTCGACCTCTCGTCACTACCTCTTTGATGTTAGGCGAGATACTTACTGAGTACATGTTGTTTCGTACTTATGCTACACTTGTTGTGCATTTTGTTGCACAGGTACATGCATATCTAGTGGTCGCGCTAGACGCACTAGTGTGGCTGATATGGGGACATAGGAGAGCTGCTCCTCTCGAGACGACCCGCAATCGGCAGAGTCTCCCTCAGACGTATTGTATTGTATTTTAAATTCTTTGTCCAGCTTGCACTTCGGACAAATACTGTATTACATGTATACTTCCTAAAAATTGCTCATGCGTGAAACCGGGTTCTGGGATGATTTTGGAATGTATTTATTAAACGGATTGTTGAAGTATCGTTATTTACTCAGTAAAGTTTATTGATTATCATATTATGTAATGAAAATTAATGATTCAAAAATACAAAAAATAAACTTTAATTAACTATTTAGTGTCGGCTTTCCTGACGGTGGTGTCCGGTGCCATCACGACCTTAATGGATTTTGGATCGTGACAAGACATTTATGGATCGCCCAAAGGTTGATTGTTTGTTCTTGTAATCATTGAACATTAAGTCGATAATTTGAATGATCTATTAGTTTTATTTATATATGTATCCAAAGATAATAAGTATTACTAATTGGCGCATTAAAGATTATCAAATTAAGTTAAGATATTTAAGCATCATAATGTCTAAAGTTGTATTTTGATGTATCGCCCAAAGGAGGACATAAATATAAATTTTATAATACACAAACCATTCTGAATCTAATAGTATACTTAATTTTTTAACTCAAAGTATTAACGAATGAGCATATTTTATTTGCAGCACTTGCTCTTCATTCGCACTCTGCTTCTGTTACAATCTTTAACGGACTCAACTTCTCATATTGGTGCGAACAGCTCAAATCTCATCTTGGATTTTCATATCTTGATGTTGCATTTTATATTGAGAAGCCAACTGCTATTACTGAAACTAGAAGTGCTGAAGAAAGGTCCTATTTTAACCACTGGGATAGGTCTAATATACTAGCCTAATATTTATACGAATGAATATTGTGGCAACATTAAAACTACTCTTCCCAAAACTGAAAGCGTGAAAGAACTTTTGAAACTTTTGAAAGAATGCTTCCAAATTGTTGATAAGTCTCTTGCTGGGACACTAATGGGTACTTTAGCCACCATAAAATTTGATGGTTTGCGTACCATGCATGAGCATGTCATTGAAATGACAAATATAGAAGCAAGACTTAAGTCTTTGGGAATGGAAGTGGATGAGAATTTCCTTTTTCAATTCATCATTAACTCATTACCATCTGAGCATGGTCCTTTCCAAATGAACTACAACACCACAAAAGTCAAATGGAACGTGCATGAACTACACAGAATGTAGGTTCAAGAGGAAACAAGGCTAAAGAATCAAGGAACCCACTCCATTAACCGTGTAGGCCATCAAGGAGCTGGAAAGAAAGGAAAGAATCATGGAAAAGTTAAACAGAGGCAACATAATGTCAATGAGTCTTCTTTATAAGTTCGTAAGAAGGAACACAAGAATGATACGTGTCATTTTTGTAGACAACCTGGACACTTTCAAAAAGATTGCCTAAAACGTAAAACATGGTTCGAGAAGAAAGGTAAGACTTGTGCTTTTACGTGTCTCGAATCAAATTTAATTGAAGTTCCTTATAATACTTGGTGGATTACTCGGGTTCTATTGTTCATGTTTCTCATACGATGCAGGGATTCCTTACAATCTATACCATAAATCAAAATGAAAGATTTGTGTACATGGGGAATAGAGTGAAGGCTTCAGTTGAAGTTATCTGGACTTATCATTTAATACTAGATACCGGGCATCACTTAGACTTATTTAAAACTTTTTATGTACCTTCTCTTTCAAGAAATTTAATTTCCTTGTCTAAGTTGGATAAAGGTGGATATTTTTTAAATTTTGGCAATGGATATTTTAGTTTGTTTAAGTTTAATCATCTTATTGGTTATGGTATTATTTGTGATAATTTATACAAATTTAACCTTGATAATCTATTTATCAAAACCCTCTTAACTCTACATCATAATGTTGGAACCAAACATAGTTTGGTGAATGAACATCCATCTTACTTGTGGCATAAATGTTTAGGTCACATATCTAAAGAAAGGCCGAAAAGACTAGTTAAGAGTGAAATCCTTTCACATTTGGCTTTTATGGACCTTAATATTTATGTGAATTGTATTAAAGGAAAACAAACAAAACACACAAAGAAAGGATCCACAGGACGCACTCAAATTTTTGAAATTATACACATTGATATATGTGGTCCTTTTGATGTCACTTCTTTCAGTAAGGAAAGATATTTTATCACATTTATTGATGAATTTTCACGTTATGGATATGTCTATATGTTGCATGAAAAATCTAAAGCAGTGAATGCCTTAGAGGTATTTATTAATGAGGTTGAAAGACAACTAGACAGAAAAGTGAAAATAATCAGGTCAGACAGAGGCGGTGAGTATTATGGAAGATATGATGAAACTGGACAACACCCTGGTCCATTTTCTAAGTTCCTTGAAAAATATGGCATATGTGCTCAATACACAATGTCTGGCACACCACAACAAAATGGTGTGGAAGAAAGGCGTAACCATACATTAATGGACATGGTTAGGAGTATGCTAAGTTATTCATCTTTACCCATTTCATTGTGGATGTATGCATTAAGGAAAATCGTATACTTGCTAAATACAATTCCTAGTAAAGTAGTCCCAAAAACTCCTTTAGAACTTTGGATTAGTAGGAAACCTAGTTTAAGGCACCTGAATGTTTGGGTTGTCCCGCAAAAATAAAAATTTATAATCCACATGAAAAGAAACTGGATTCAAGAACAATAAGTAGTTTCTTCATTAGTTATCCAGAAAAATCAAAAGGGAATAGCTTTTACTGTCCAAATCACAGTACGAGAATAGTTAAAACTGGAAATGCTAGGTTTATTGGGAATGGTGAAAATAGTGGAAGTGAGGAACCACGTAATGTGGAAATTAAAGAAATCAAGATGCAAGTTCCTCAACCCTGCACTTCTTCTAAACTTGTTGTTCCTGAAGTTGTTGTACAACCTAACAATCAGGAAGAACAACTAATAAATGATCCTACTACTGAGACTGAAATTGCAATTAATGAACCTACATTAGATGAACAACAAGAAATAGCATTAAGAAGGTCTCAAAAACAAAAGAGATATGCTATTTCAGATGATTATTTAGTTTATCTACATAAGTCAGAAATTGACTTTGGAATTGATAATGATCCAGTTTCATTTTCACAAGTTATCGAAAGTAATAATTCTGATAAATGGTTAGATGCTATGAAAGATAAGTTGAAGTCTATGGAACATTAAAGTTTTGGAACCTTATTGAATTACCGGAAGGTTGCAAAAGAGTCGAGTGTAAATGGGTCTTTAAGACCAAACGCGACTCAAAAAGCAATAAAGAATGTCACAAGGTCAGACTTGTTGCCAAAGGTTTCACTCAGAAATATGGCATTGACTATAAAGAAACATTTTCACCGGTATCTAAAATGGATTCACTCAGAATTATAATGGCTTTAGTAGCTCATTATGGCTCAGAGCTACATCAAATGGATGTAAAAATCGCATTTTTGAATGAAAATTTAGATGAAGAAGTTTATATGGATCAATCATAGGGGTTTGTCGTTAAAGGAAAGGAACACATGGTGTGTAAACTTAAGAAATTAATATACGGATTTAAACAAGCTTCCCGACAGTGGTATCTTAAATTTAACAAAACTATTGTCACCTTTGGATTTAAGGAAAATACTGTTAATCGGAGTATATATCTGAAGGTCAGTAGCAGTAATTTTATTTTGTTAGTTTTGTATGTTGATAACATTTTGTTTACTACTAATGATCTTGGTATGATGTATGACACCAAAAAAATTCTTTCCAACAATTTTGAAATGAAAGATATGGGAGAGGCATCCTATGTGATAGGGGTTGAAATATTTCGGGATAGATCACAAGGATTCACTACAAGGTTATGCATATACAGCTACGAAATACATCGTAGCTAAAGATGAAAATTTCTGTGGCTAAACACTTTAGCCACAAAAAATATTTTCGTAGCATTCGTAGCAAAATGTAGCGTAGCTAAAAGTTAGCTTCGGACTTTAAATGGTCTGTGGCTAAGGGCTAGTACTTATTGCTACAATATTTTTGATGTTGTAGCTATAATGATAAAAGTATTTGCCACGAAAAAATATTCTCATAGCAAATTATTTTTTTCTTTTGCCACGATGAACAACATTTGTAGCTATCTTTATATTGTAGCCACGAGGTATTATCTTGTAGCAACAGATATAATTTGTTTGCCATGCAAATTCAAATTTTGTGGCTACTTTTATCGTTTAATTTTGGGGCAATAATGGGTTTGTTTAGCAACAAATGCAAAAGTCCATAGCTATAGGCGTAAGTTTTTGCCACAAACATCTTTTTTGTAGCTAAGATTTCACGTTTTCTGCCATGAGATATATAGAATTGTAGCAAAAGATTTCTTCATTTGCTACAAGCAACAATGTCATAGCTGCAAATTAAAGAATTTGCCACAAACTTTGATAGCCGCACAAATTTATATAATGTACCTAAGAATCAATGCTTTTTATATTTAGAGAACTATAGCAAAATATCTTCAATTATATTAATACATGCAATAAAAAATATGAAGAGAATTTTAGTTTGTTTTAAGAACTGCAATACATTAGCAAAAAGACGTAACTAAAAGTTCAACAATATCATTCTAAATAAATTAAAATAGTAAAAGGTTGCTCTATTCAAACATATCAATACACTTTTACAAGAGAGAACAAATAGTCACTCATGTCCTAATTGATCTGGATGCTCTCTGTACTCCTCCATAAGCTGCAATAGCAATTCAAAAAAAAAAAATATAAGAAAATGGCGGAATGAAGTATGTCCACATAAAACAACTAAAGTTTACTTGTCATATGAAGTTTTCCTTAAAGAAATCACATATTTTCTAGAAGTTGATTACATACATCAACAATAACAACCCGGTATAATCTTACAAATGGAGTTTGGGGAGAGTAATGTGTATGCATACCTTACCCCTACCATGGGGATAGAGAGTTACTTAGAGCTGGATGAACTACAAACATCCTTCAAATTTTTTATTCTCACCATATATCCAACTTTGTTAGCTTACAATCCATTCCTTTCTTGATTCTTCAACTTAAGAACCTCAAAGACCATCTGAAAAGTCAATAAAATAATCATCTGATAATTTGAATGTACTATATATAAAAAATTATACGAGGGACGAAAGATTAGTTCTAACTTATTTGTAGCAAGGGACGATAATACTTTTTTTTCTACTGATATTTAGGGTAATACTTTAATCAATTAAAAGAATAATATAACATTCAATAATAAACTAATTAACCTTCAGGAGAGGATGCTCTATTGGTCGGATGATGGGTACTTGCTCTTCTTACTAGTTAGTTCCTGCAAATTTGATTTAAACAACGGAGATAACAACATTATTAACTAACATCAAAATATACCACTTAGTGATAATGCTTAACAATACTTACTCAATATCATACGTAGAAGCAAAACCTTTGTATTTGTCATCATACTTTGGCAATAATAATGAGCTTCATGAATTCAGTACGGATCGAAGTAGCTTTGTCCAACTGCAAAGAACTTAATTTCGTTAGATAGATTCTAGAGGTTAAAATTCAAAAATGAAATGATACAACACATTAAATCTGGGCCTAATTGTGTTTCTAGATTGGTGTACCATTTAAGTCAACCCAGCTATCCTGAACAACAATGTTCACAAGAAGAAAATGTGAATATACTTCATCAAAAAAAGAAGAGAATATGAATAGTAAATGCAACAGGGACAACAATCTTATAAGATGGAAGACAATAATCTTAAAGGGAAAAGAACAACGGATAAGAATGGTATTAAAGAAAAGCGTATCTTTGTGCATTTGTAAACTACTACCATAACAACCTATACAAGATCAACCTCATACATGGCGCACTTACTATACTCTTTTTGGATCATAGAGAGCAATATATGAACTGTGACTGTCAATTTCTTATTAGCCAACATTAATTCCACCAAACAAACTACAAAAGTTCATTATGCTTATTCTGGTTTCCTTGTTCTAATTTCATTTGATTAATTGGGATCAAATTGGGTTTTGCTGTTGTTGTTGTTGTTGGCTTCTCAAGAGAATTTTGGAAACTAGTTTTCACAATATTTTTCGATCCAAAGTTTCCTTTATTTTGCATATAATCCTCCAGAAATAAAATTAAAGCAAGTAGTGACGAAATATCCAAAACCGTCTAATTGTTATACCAACAAATAAGAAAAAGAAATTAAGAAATGAAACTCTTCAGACTATTTAAACTCTGTAACTAGTTTTTATTTACACAACGGCAGGTGCACAGGAAGGAAGTAAATAAACTTATGATAGATAGAATCATCCAGTAAAATGTGATCATTGTTCTTTTGATCCTATCTATGTAAGCGTGAAGAGAGAATGTCTTAATCCTGGTCTTGAGAATATATGCTCATTTGTGGGTGGATGGTCTTGTCCTGATTTGATGCACACATACTACTCTTAGGTGTTATGGATTATATTAGCAGCAAAATTGAAGGACTCTAGCTACATTAGTGAAGGTTTACTGGTAAACCACAATCTTGATCAAGGGTTGACAGTTAAAAAAAATAAAAAAAATTAAGAAATGAGACAGAATTGCAGAATACCCATTACACAAAGAGCACAAAAATAAAAGAGAAAACTAAAACTAAAGTGAACAGAAATTCCAGAAATTACCAACTATTATATCATCAAAATTCAAAACAATGTCTACATTGAGACAAAAATGCTAAATTGTAGAGTATTTGAAGTAATCTACAATTTTCTATAGAAAAATAAAAAATAATGGAAACCCACAGGAACTCCTAGACCAATACACCATCAAACAATCCACCGTGTATGCGAAGAGTTCCTTACCTTTGATAAAAAAAATTATGAACCATAATACCTACCCAGAAAATAAAAATTTTGAAGAGTTCCATACCTTTTACATGTTAGGGTTTTTGGGCGGCAAGGAACCTAGATCGCAGCGGTATGAATTTCATACACCTTGCTGGTATGAACGGGACATTGGGTACTAAAACTGTCGAAGATGGCATTTGATGTGGCGGCGAAAACAGCCAAAGAGAGAGTGCCTCCGACTATGGGCTTTCTTTTGATATGCAGTGGAAGGGTTTTCTTTCTCCTCTAATCTCTCTAAATTAAAACTTTGATTTTTGCCAAAAAAACTTAGAGGGAAAAAGTTTGGAGGCAAAATTTTTCCTAACCACATGATTACCCTCCTAAAAATTAGTAAAAAAAATACTAGGTAATAAAAAATTATCTTAATATTAGTTATATTGTTATTTCAATTTGATACATCTAGTTATATAATTATGCAATTAAAAATACGACTTATCAACATAATAAGACATAAATGTGGTAGTAATTTAAGTAAAAAATTGAAAATCACAAATCGCTGCTCCTGACGCCCGCTTGGCGGGCGGATGATAGTATACATTTGTCACGACCCAAAACTGGTCCAGGTCGTGATGGCACCTAACGGCGAGGTTAGGAAATCCAACGAACAACAATAACAATGAAAATGAGGAATACAATAACAACATGGGGTAAGGCCGTAGAAACAAGCTGAACCACAGCTAGGCCCAATACATATACAACCCCGATAACTACAATAAGTGTGTGCCAGGACTAGTGTCACAGTGTCAACGGGCGGCTACATAGATA